>VZTL01060102.1:0-13210 GCA_013400535.1 Scopus umbretta
CAAACCATATGAAAATGCTCCCAACTGATGTGGTTTTGCAGCTAGGTATTAAAGATGGTCACTAGCTTTACTGACAAGCATTTGTGCAAAAAGGTTGTTTGAATTCCCTTGCTCACTTCTTTTCTCAGTCACCACATAACACGCCAGCACTGAATAGGTGTTTATTCAGACAGGACGCAAACTTCAGCGACAGACAGAGCTCATTCAGTCACCTACCCGCAGCACATTTCATTCACAGTCTATGAGAACAGCAGTCAATTTAAACAGGGTTAAAAAAAAAAAGTGCATGTGTTCTTGACTAAGAAAATCAGTATAAGTTGGATGAAGTTATATTCTAGCAGCCAACAGGGTTCCATTAATCTGTCCTCTGAAATTAAGTCATGTTGCTGGGTTTTCTCTTTAGGATAAAGCAAGGAGGAAAAGTGCTCCTAGTCCAAAGGAACTCAGGGTCCATCATGAAGAAAATTATGATATTATACCCAATTCCACTGGTTTTCAATCGCATGGGGCTCCTTGGCAGGTGAAAACAAGACCTGAAGAGTGTCACCTTCATGTTTTTGAGAAACTGCACCTCCCAACAGGTTCCACTCAACCCAACTGCTCCATACAGAAGTGTGCCAATAGCTGGGAACCATAGGAGTAAAGTAATAAAACCACAAATACTGATAGACAGAATATTACATAATATATTTCATGAATTATATAAACAAAAACATGTGTGAGAAAGACATATTTGTGAAAACATGCATCTCCTATGTAGCTGTGAAAAAGACATTGTGATCCAGTCATAAAATACCCTGATCTAACACCTTTTCAATCAGTTGCATGCTTTTGCTTACAAAGAGAAAACCCTGCAGGATAGGGACTCACATTTATTTATCCTATTTGCACTCTTACCAACAGAGTAAATTAGAACTTTTTGTTACCACCAGAGCCGTGATACTGTTTGGAATTCAGATCTAATGGAACTCAAATCATATGATTAGTACCAGTCAGATACAGTCCTGGCCTGCCCCAGGTGGTGAGAAACCAGAGAAATAGTGATTTCTACAGACATAGGATGTGGCACGTTGTTTAAGGTTGCAGTGTGGTATTAGGACATGCTATATTTCCACTAATTCCCCTTTTCCTGGAGGGGACAGATGACCACAAAATGTCTGTAGCACTTCTCAGAAGAGATGGGTGATAAAGTAATTTCTTCAGACTTTATGCACATTAACGGACCTCTATCAAATTTCAAGTGGTAGCATCATTCTCTATGTCCAACCTATAAATCACTATGTCAATGTTGCTGAGTCAAACCAAACTCCACAGAAGATCTGCTACCTGAAGTAACTGCATAGGAAACCTTAGCTTTTGAGCTCCTACTGGTATGAAACATGCTACATTAAAAATTATCATCGCTCTGATGACCAATAATAATCCATTTACCTTAGGTGTAATTCTTTGATAGCTGAAACCAAGAACTGTTTTACCTGCCTCACTTCAAATGACTTATCTGTTTCACTAAAACACTGTTTTAAACATTGATGTACTCTCCAGACTTATGGAATCAATATGCCAGTGTAATTGCTGGACACCCATACCCTGTTTCTCAAGCAACCTTTATAACAGGTGAAGTCAGCTAAAAAAGAACAGTTGCTATAGATAAATCATACCTTTAACTCAGTGCAAATATTTTTGAATGTTATTAATACAACAATAAACTAAAAAAAAATGGTGGCAAAGCAAAACCACAATGTTAACATTTGACTTTTATAAGCATTCAGAATTTTATCATTAGTTAATATGGCGGTTTTTTTGCAGGCAGACAGTTTTACTCTGTATACCTTGTTGCATAAAACTATCATTAACAAGATATATTACCTAATTATGCTGGTCTGTTCTACTTCAGAGTAGGATTGCAGCTATAAATTGCACACAGTCTATGCACTGTGTGCAAAGGCTTCTGACAGAATCCCATGACCATGAAGAACAGAATATGGAGAGATAGTGTCATTCCATTTGACAAACTGACTGGTATCACTGTCAGCATAATAGTCCCAGATCTGCAGCAGAAGAGAACAACATTGATTGTCAACATCAAAAGGGTCAAGATAAATTAAATATTTATGGCTCTGGTCTGTGTTGACAGCTCTTGATGTGTTCTCAAAGCTGATGACTCCAAGCCAATACATTTCTTCTGAAAGTTGGCCCACTAAATCTGCAGTGGTTTCTGATGTTTATGTATTTATTTCCTATGCTGCTGACAACCTTGCATTGCAATGAACCAGCAGTGCACTTCAGTCCTCCAGGAGGGCACACTGGAAAACTCTCCGCTTTCCCCTGTTTTCCTCAGCCATAACCATGCATTCCTTTCCATAAGGGAGGTAAAATTATTAGCTTCAGGGAAAACACAGTAAACCAGCAACAGTTACACAGAAAGAGGAGACGGCTTTTTATATTAAACAGAAGTTTGGTACATCTAATTTTTCCAAAGTGGATGAAAATTCATGGAAAAACTTCACTGTCCCAAAATTCAGGGTTGCTGGGCTTTTTCCCCCCTAAGTGATAAAACTAATTTAAAGTGAGACTAACCCCAAGCCTGAGGCTAATTTTGCGCATTCCCAAAGACTGCAAGAGTGGTAACATTATTCCAATATTTAATAGGTGCAGGTGAATGGAATGATTAACGTAGCATTCAGGCAACATGAAACAAAGCCAGGAATATAATAAATGCCAGTAAAAATGATTTGCTGGAGACTAGCTCTTGTTTAACAAACCTGATTTTGTCTTCCAGTTGATTACAAGTTAGGTCAAGAGTGCAAATTCCTTAGATTCATATGAGACCTCTAAATTAGCACCTGAGAATACAACATAACTAAAGTACACATTAAATGGATTAAAAATATCTACCTAGCTTGAAAACATAGACATTAACGGGGACTTGACATCCGAGGCACTATTACTAGCAAGTTCCCAAAAGGATTGGGATGAAACCCTTTGCAAAGGAATGCATCCATCAACGAGAAGTAACTAAAGCAAACTGAGCAGAGGGAATTGATATTACAAATACTTGCAGACAGATAAATGAGGAAAAGATGAGAGTAGTGACAAAGAAATCAGAGCCACTTGGGAAACAGGACCCATTAGAACAAAATATGCTTTAAATCAAAACTCATGCAAATGTTCATCTGGGAAAAATCCTAAAAATTCTGAATGGAAAGGTCTACGAATCATCCAAACCCACCTTCCTATTAAGATCTAAGCCATCCAGACAGATATTTGTCTAACTTTTTCTTGAAAATCACTAATGATTGAGATTGCGCAGGCCTGGCAAGTAAATTTAGTCTCCCATTTTCCTTCATAACTTGAAAAGTTTCCCCTCACATCTAGGCAAAAACATCCTCCACTGCAATTTCAGATCACATTTACTTCTTAGCCAGTCCCCAGTGGGCATGAAGAATGAGGCACGCGTTGTCCTTGCAACACCCTCTTACAACAGCAGCCTGCAACAATCTGTTAGCCCACCTCCCCTCAGTTGTCTTTTCATGAAAAACAGTTTGTTCATTTTTTCTTCCAGGGTCATGTTTTCAAGACCAAGGAACAATACTCAGGAAAATAGCAACGGAAAAAGAAAGTAGGGCTTGTGGTAAAGAAGTGACAACATGAGCTCCAAGTGCCATTCTGTGGCAGAGACTTGATCCATTTGTTCAAAATATTAGAAGGAGAGTAGATAAGATTGCCTTCGTCTAGAGCTTTAGTTTCCACATCTAAAAGGAGGATGCCAACATAAAGGTATTTGGAAATAAAAAATTCACCTCTTTCTTGGTAATCTGTTTCACTGTTAAAGACACTTGTCTTGTTTCTAATTTGAATTAATATGGTTTAATTTTTGGCAAGTGCTCCTCATTCTGTCTTTTTGTCATGGTTTAACCCCAGTGAGCCACTAAGCCCCACACAGATACTTGCTAACTCCCCCTGGGGGCATGAGGGAGTCAGAAGGGTAAAAGTGAGAAAACACATGGGTTGGGATAAACACAGTTTAAAAGGTAAAGCAAAAGCCACACTCACAGGCAAAGCCAAACAAGGAGTTCATTCACTACTTCCCATCGGCAGGCAGGTGTTCAGCCACCTCCAGGAAAGCAGGGCTCCAGCAAACATAATAGTGATTTGGGAAGACAAACAGCATCGC
Organism: Scopus umbretta; assembly: GCA_013400535.1. NCBI lineage: Eukaryota > Metazoa > Chordata > Aves > Pelecaniformes > Scopidae > Scopus > Scopus umbretta. Next base: position 4,175 of record VZTL01060102.1, read on the forward strand.
TCCAAATGTCTCCCCTTCCTCCTTCTTCCCCCAGTTTTTAATCATCACATGGTGTGGGATATCCCTTTGGTCAGTTGGGGCCAGCTGTCCCAGCTGTGTCCCCTCCTGGCTTCTTGTGCCCCCCCAGTCTGCTGGCTGGTGGGACGGGGTGAGAAGCAGAAAAGGCCCTGACTCTGTGTAAGCACTGCTCAGCCATAGCTAAAACATCCCTGTATTATCAACACCATTGCAGGTCCAAAACATAGGCCCATACTAGCTACTATGAAGAAAATTAACTTGATCCCAGCCAAAACCATCACACTTTCTCAGCTAGATTAAAATGCCCTTTAGTACCCTATGTTTTCTCCCTGTGAAAATACTTTATTCATCTTAGTAACCCTTCTACCATTCAAAGGGAACTGTTTCATGAGGATATAGTACATTCCTATGGCTCCCCTTCTGCATCCATAGCACTCTGGCTAACATCTCATCACTTGTATAAACAGGTGCAACAGATGCCTCAGATTGTATACAAACTACAAGCCCCAAACTTCATTGTCAAAATCACACTCCTTCCAACCAAGCTGGTCAAGAGTTTGACTGACAGTCAATACACTGTTGACCCCTTTTCTCCTTTGTTCACCTCCTTTTTCAGCCAGCTTTGCTTAAAGAGGCATGAGAAAGCCCATCCTGCTCTCACTCCTCTTGCAACTTAGCTCTCAACTCTAGTTGTACCTTGATTCTCCTCCACTTCTCATCTTCTTATATTTGATCATTCATCTTATCACTTACCTTTATTCTCTCTCCCCTTTCCTTTTTCTACCTTTTCCCTATCACTGCTTTCTGTTTGCTCAATACTCTGTCTCTGTTCTGATCTTTGCATTCACCTCTCCTCCTCTTTTTCACTGCTGTTATGTGAATACCTGCTGGCTGACACAGTCCTTCCTTTCTCCCAGCATTACCATCTCTCCCTTTCACTTCAATTTGATCCAAGTCACAGTAAAGGAGAACAGAAAAACCTTGCCTAGTTCCAAAACATGTTTTCAAGCTCAGAAGTCTGTCACACTTAGTTTTACACTACACATTCAATGAATGACTTAGACCTATAGCAAAAAAAGGAGCAAGGCAAAGAACATACACTATGAATATTTGTGCAGCCTAAGTACTACCTATCCCCATGAACATCAACAGCCAAGTTCTCTGGGCGTTCCCCAGGGAAAAGCTGGAAGCCCAAATTCTAGTCCAGCAGGCAATCGCATGGAGCAGGGCTTTGAGTCTGGGTCTCCACCACCTGCAGTGGGGTTTCTCTTATCTCCTTTGGGAAGCAGTTTTAACCTCACCTGCCCACTCAGTTTCCCTCTCCATCTCTTCAGTGATATTTAAATTCATGCACATAAGCTTGTGCATAAAAAGACTGACTTGAAGTTACCTGCATTTGCCAACTGAAAATGCTTAAGCAAAGTTTCCCCTCCAGTTCCTCCAGTGGAGGAATTAATAACAACGTTATGTTTCATTCTCTGATCTGCATACAGAAGAAAGCATTTTCTTTAGAAAACAAAATGCAAGATTACTAGGTAACAGTTAATTTCCTAATTAACTGCACAATATCTTCCTTTTTTTCCCTTTACATTACTGAAAATAAGGTTAGGGTGGAGAAATGCTTTTCTGCATTAATGACACCTGGTACCAGCAATTTGCAGTTATTTTGACTGGTACAGTACTTAAATTACTAACAACACATAAAACTCAGTGAGCTAATAGCATTCTGTGGCAGCAAGACACACACTTTGTCAAGATTATATTTCCACAGGACCAGATTAGTTTAATTACAATTAATATTTTTTTTAGCAAATAGCACCAACAGACATGCATGGCAAATAATTTGCGTACAAATTACTCCCTCTCCTGCTCTAGATGTTATCAGCTCCAAAAAGCCACTTACAACTATGTGAATTCACTATCATTCTCAATCATTGTATATGAAAATGTGGGCAAAATTTTGGTGAAATAATATACATCATTTGCAAATACCATGTGTCTGGTATTTCCTCAAAGGCTGCAAGCTGGGGCAGAAAGAAAGCAGCATTTGCTGTAACAAATGTTGATGTTCATTCTTGGCAAGACATCCCTTCCTCAGACAAGCATTTTTAAGAAATATCATTGATCTACAGTATCAGAAACAGCACACACATGAAATTATTTTGTTAAGAGTTCTTTGGAAAAAATGGAAAATATTCATGGGTTTATTGTAGAAACACCTAGAGATGCAGGCCCTCATTGAAAACGAGCACCTGCAGTGACAGCAGAGAGAACAGCACTGGTTTCCTGGGGATTTGCAGTGCCTGTCTGTGCCTGTCCCAAACTCTGTCCCTGACTTCATGTTTGGATTTCCAGGATTGACCTTAGACGCGGCTGTTGCCTTCACTTTCCAGCTCTGCTCATCCAGCCCAGGTTCTGTGGGGCTCTGCCCTGCCAGTGTGGCAGCTATTGCCCACCCTGTGCTGTCACCACCCTTGGTTAGTGGCTTGCCCTGCTCTTGCTGCTCCCTTACATAGGAACACTTTTTCCACAGTTTAGACATGCATAAGAGCATTCTCCCATGTGGGGTCCTGTGTGAAAAGTCAGCTCACCTTGCAGGCTTTTGCTCAAAGGCTGTTTTAACCAATTAACTTCATGCAGGAACACAGTATGTTTGAGTCCCTTTATTCAAATCTGGTTAAGAGATGTTAAAGAAATAGTCTGAGAGGGGCAAAAAGGGCAGACAGACATATACATACCACATGACTGTACAAGCCTTCAAAGAAGTAATCTCATACGTTATTTGTGTGTCCTTTCCTATTCTCCATCTTCTTTCCATTGTGTTTTAAACAAGGGAAACTCCTTGTCCTGTCTCAACCCTGCCTGAAGTGGATAAGTTCAGATTAGCAAAGTGTCTCTGGTCTAAGCTTGTTTTAGATATCTAAATTAGCACTTTAAAGGCTCCAGCAGGTGAACTGACAATACCTCATGACAGCTCTTTCTTGCTGTCATGCCAAATTTTTGTATTATTAATGCTGCAGACACCTCCACTTCAAAGAATTCTATGATGCTTCAAGGAGTAGAGTCTCATGTATACACCTGAAATACTTTCATGATGCTTTATACATAGTTCAGCAATATTAACTGGAAAGTGCTTCCTAATGTTTGAGTCACAGTCATTTGGCATTCAGATTTCAATAGAAAACAAAATTTATACCACATTTAAAATTGCTAGTTAGATTCCGTCATCAGGCCTGTTCTTTGAGATAGTATGCAAAGCAGAATCAGGAAAAAAGCTCAAGAGATAAAAACTTGAACAAATTAAAATTCAGCCAGGTAACAAGCACAGCACTTCCTGGGTTATATTTTGCATTCATAGAAACAGCAAAGGCTATCAGTGAAGAACATCCCAGTCAACAAAACTGGAAGTTATCAGTATTACCACCATGTAGCAGAAGTGAAAATTCAACCCTATAACAACCATGCAACCTATCTGGAAGGAAAAAAAAAAAAAAAAGAGAGAGAAGGGGGGAGGGAGGGCATTAAAGACTATTCAGTATTTCCTGGGAACTCAAGTGGATAACCTAATGGGGATTTTCAGGGTTTGGATATAGGATTTTAATGTGGGAAATATGAGTTATATATGATAAAGCTGGATGAATTCCTATGATCCCTTAGTCAACAGAGATTCATAGTAACCTCTCATGTCCTGTGCTGTGTTCTATTCTTATGTTGAAACATTCAAGAAGATAAATGCTTGGAGAGCATAATGTCTTCTTGCAGAAGTTACTCAGTGATTTACAGGAAGCAAAGTTGGAGATTAACATATTATGAACACAGTTATCTTCAACTTCTCCAGCATTTCTGTAATCTAAGATCATTCATTTCATACTCAAATGCCCAACTGTTGTGATATCACATTATTAAGAATATTTTACCAATAGAAAATCATGAGAGGAAATCAGAGTTCCTCTGAGGAACTCTTAAATTTAGGCACCTAATTTAATGATGCACCCTTCAAAGCTGTAGAGAACAAAGGTTTCCCCTCACTTGGAAACACAGAATACAATAAACAACAATGAGTTCTAACCCTTAGTGCTGTTTTTATTACCAGTAGAGACCCACTCCTTTACAGTAAATGGCAAGTTTTAATGAAATGCAAAAAAAAGAATGAACTGGCCTGCTTTTCTCCAGCAAACTAGCAGCACAGGCAGCAGGAAAGCATCTTCTGAGTGGAAATGTTTTGTTCTCTCCTCTAAGCCCCTGTACTACACAGCTGTCTCTCCACTTTGCTTAGAGAAAGAACATGCAGAAAAATAAAATTTGGAAATACTTTGTAACATTTGCCCCTCTCTGCTTACATCTGAGCTTTTGATGAATATTTTCAGCAATTTCTCTTCAAGCTTCAACTCCACCACTGCCTGATCACTTAACCCACTTCTTTTTTTCTATACATAAGAGATTAATAAATATCAGTATTTCTTTAAAGCTCCTTCAGAAATTTGCAAGTACTTGTTCAATAAACTAAGATTACAATTTATTTAATATTTTAACATAAATTCAGCCTAACAAACTGAGATGATTGTACACCTATGCTGTGCTTCAACTACTCGCCCTAGCAAGGCAGTCCACATTTGCTATAGCACAAATTTACTCAACTCCAACATTTTCTGCAGGTGAGCCTCCTGCTACCTACAAATTAAAACTAGCCCTCTCCTTTGCAGCTCAGTGTTCTCTGTCATGAGTAGCAGTGATTCAACAAGCTCCAGTGCACACAAAACACACCTTATTACCAGGTCTTGAGCTGAATCAAACCAAAAGCAACACTGATGTCACAGAAACACAAGCATCCTGTCTAAAACATTACCACTGACAAGGTAGATTCTCTCCAGGATAAAGCAGGCATAGGATTAACTTGCTCCCACTCTCACATGTGTAGTATCAGGGCATATACAGGTTACAGCACACAATTTACAGTCCTTGCTGAAGATGTTTAAATTAAAAAAAATTCCACATTCATCATAGATTAGACTATAAATAGATTTTCATATGAGATTTAAAACAAGCATTCCACTCCTTTACAGCCACATGTTACAGTTTTTGTGGACTAGGAAGCACAACGCTTATCACAATAGCTGTGAAACACTAAAAGAATTAATGCTCCACATTAGTGGTGTGCACCATTGGTGCTCCACATGTTGTCCAGAAAAACAACTTGGGGGACAATGCTTTTCCTTTTTGTGTATTTTGCATTATGAGCAAGAAGCCAAAATAGAGCTCAACCACACTCACTCAAGCAGACTCTCAGGTTGAATGCCAGCAAAAGGCTGCGGTGACCTAACAACAGGAGCTGCTACTGCTCCCTGCCATTTCCCAATTCCCTGTTCCCCCACTGGGTTTTAGCCACGCAGTCCCACTCCCCTCCCTTTTGGGCTGGCTCTGGCGCCTGTCTAATCTCTCAGTGAGCCGTTCAGATCTCTAGCCCAGCAGAAAACAAACTTGTTTCTGCTGAGCTTTCTCCCACTTTAAACAGGCTGACCTGGTTGACAGAGGATCTGACAGGAGCATGCACACAGGAGAGAGACTGAGTGGGACCACCACTTTAGTGGTGAATTAACTCAGCCCATCCTTGGGAACCTCACCCTGGCTTGACACCTTATTACATACTCTCAGTTCAGCCAAAATAGATATTGATGCTTAGGCATATGAAAAAATCTGATGCCCACACACAGTAACAAATAAAAGCTAAGCATACAGTGACAGGTTACAGCTATGCACATAAGCCCTCTGCAGAATTAGGTGAAAATTAGAAGGTAAGAGCTTGTTAAATGAAAAAAATCACAAAAAAACATTTTATTTATAATAGTTCTTATTTCTAATAATTACATTACCTCTAGCACCTGAACAACATATTTAATAACATTCTTGGGACAGGACTAAAACAAAACAAAAAACCACAAAAAAAACAACCAAACAAAAACCCCCAAAAAACCCACACCCACAAAAACTTTCTACAGAAGTTAAAGACTACCTATTGAAAAACACTGGCCACATCAGAAATTATAACAGCAAGCTGTTTCTGTACAAAGATTTTTACATGTAAACAATTAAGTCACATTGTAAAAGCATCATTTTTCTTTTATAAATATGCACACAAATTATTCATATTCTTACATAACAGCCAGCTCAATGCATTCACATCACAGCCTGCCAAGATGGCTCACTTCTACACAGATACAGAACAAAAGAGAACAATAGTACATAATTGCTTTACAAATGGCTTTATAGAGTAATTATATCACTAGGCCTGAGTAGTTCCAGCTTCCAAGTGTTCTGCCACTAATCTTCTGAATACATTTTTGTTAGAAACTAAGTGGATATCACTGGAAAAAAAACTTGCATAGTGGAGAGCATATGACTTTACTCCAGTTCCATACAGCGTATTGGAAAGGAATGATTTCCTATCCCCATTGCCCTTGAGCTAGCCAAAGGAGGAACACCTGACAGCTGCTTCTGTGTACCAGCTTCATAGTAACTATGCTCCCAAAGCTTTATACCTTGAATTTTATCTGCCTTGACGCAGTCATTTGTGAGCAGAGGACTCTCTAACAGTCCACCTACCAACCAAGACTGAAATGAGTCTCAAGAGGTCAATAGGACACAGGGACCAAAATTTCTTTACAGATCTGGATGTACTCTAGGTCCATCACTGGATAGCTTCCATAGACTCTGCAGTCACCCCTGCAAGAATGCGTGCCTGCATCTCCCTGCATGTCCATTCCCCCTTTCACTTCACTTCTGGGTAAGATCATCTGCAACTGTGTTAGCACATATCAGAGGTAATAATAAACACATCTGCAACTCCTGTGACCATCTGCTACCTGCTAGTCAACTACAACACTCAGTAAAACACATCTGATCAGCCAAGGAGAGCAGATATGAAATCAGTTCAACACCTGCTCCTTCTTAAAACATTTACTTCTACAAGACCATTTTTTCCCCAACACTACTAGCTATAAAGCAACACTTCAGCCTGAATTATTTTATTTCTCAGTGCCTTTGTCCTTCTGAACAGTATCTTTTCAGCTTTATATTTTGAATGAAAGTCCTGTTCAGCTTGCAGGGACAGATCTAGAGCTGCTAACACTACTTCTGACTTACAATACACTCTAGTTTCCTTTGCTTCCATTTCCTCCCATACGTGGAACCCCTTAACTAATACCTCTGTACAGGTTACAATTTTTTATAGCATAGAATAAACACCTTATTACTAAAGTAATGTAGGTGCTGTTACTGTGTACGGTTACACGGGCTAGTCATGCCAGCACTGAAAGCAAAAAGCTCAAATTCCCTTGCAATTATTCAGTGCAGAGACAAGAACATCTTCAGATTCCAATTCTATCTCCTGAAGCCATCTTTGCCAGAGAGATCGCCGTTACTACCTTATTTCAACACAAGAACCATGTACAGTTCTTGTGTACATCATGTGCAGCTCACCATGATGTAACAGTAAAATTTAATAAGCTGCATTTTATAATCCCCTACTAAAAATTATAAGCTATACACTGCTCAGGAATTGTTTGCTTTAAAAAGAGAGCAAGCATCATTTGCATCCAAATAATTTCTGGAGTGAATACAGATATCACAGAACACTCAAGGGTGGAAGGGATCTCTAGACATCATCTAGTCCCACCCCCTGCTCAAGGAGGGTCAGTAGAGCAGGTTGCCCAGGACTCTGTCCAGTCAGACTTTGACTGTCTCCAAGGACACATCTTTGTGTCTGTTGCACTGGGGAGCTCCGAACTGGACACAGCACTCTCACCAGTGCTGTGCAGACAGGAAAGATCATCTCCCTCAACCTGCTGGCTACACTCTTTCTAATGCAGTCCAGGACACACTGGCCACCTTTGCTGGCTCATGCTCAACTTCTGGTTCACAAGGACTCCCTAAAGCATTTTCTGCCAAGCTGTTTCCCTGCCTCTCAGTCCTCAGTCTATATGATACATGGGGTTGTCTCTTCCCAGTTGTAGGACTTTGCACTTCCCTTCTGAACTTCGTGAGGTACCCATTGGCCCATTTCTCCAGTTTGTCAACGTGTCTCTGAATGGCAACGCAACCATGTGGTGGATCAACCATTCCTCCCAGTTTTATACATTCTGCAAACTTGCTGAGGGTGCACTCTGTCCCATCATCTATGCCACTAATGAACATGTTAAAACAGTATTGCCCCAGTATCATCTGACCCTCTGCTTCCACCTCTTTTATGCTTTTTATATTTGGTCAGGAGCTCCATGTTCATCTGTGCAGGCCTCCTACCACTTGTGCTCAATTTCATGCTCATCCAGTTGGCCCAGTCTTGAGCTTGGAGGAGATAATCTTTGAAAAATAACCAAGCAGGTCCACAAACTCTCCTGAAGCCCATGGCTGCAGTTCTACTATTTGCCTTGTTTCTTTCCCCCAGGATCCTGAACTCCACCATCTCAAGTTTGCTGTCTTCAAGAACACCCCCCAAACTCACATGCCCAACCAGTTCTTCCTGAAGTCCAGCAGAGCACCTCCCCTTGTCAGCTCCTTGGATCATCTTTGTCAGGAATTTTTCAACAACACACTTCAGAAACCACCTGGATTGCTTGTACCCTGCTGGGTTGCCCTTCCAGCAGTTACTGAAGCAGTTAAAATTCCCCATGAGGACCAGGGCCTGCAAACATAAGGCTTCTTCCAGTTGTCAGAAGAAGGCCTGACCTATTTCTTCTTCCTAATCAGGCAGTCTGTGGCAAACACTCACCACAATACTGCCTGTGTTGTCCACCTGCTAATCTTGACCTGCAATCTCTCCAGTGGCTCATTGTCTGCCTCAAGGCAGAGCTCCATACATTCCTGCTGCTCTTTCACATATAGGGCAACTCTTTCTCACTACCCCCAGCCCTTCCTAAAGGGCTTGTATCAGCCATTGCAGCAGTCCAGTTATGTGAATATCTCAGTACATCTCTGTGATCCCAGCAAGGCTACAGCCCTTTTTCCCGGAAGTAAGAGCACCTC
>VZTL01060104.1:0-21663 GCA_013400535.1 Scopus umbretta
AGAAATGAATACTAGATGTCATTGTGTCAGGAAATACTGTCAAGGCACAGAAGTTCTCTAAGTTTTTCTTCGACATTTCAAAATGACAACCCTTCTTCTCTTCCACCCAATGAAAAATTTCAGTATTTTCATCTTTGTATATTTCTTCTGAAATCATAACTTTAGCCAACTTTAAAGCACAGAAAACCTTAGACACATCGAGAACAATCCTATGTGGGACAACACATCCCAACATTTAAACCTTACAAGAAGAAAAGCTTCAAGCCAATGTTTAATGATTCAATTACAGTACAATACTATCTCATTTTCCTTGGACTGAACAAAAATGAAGGGACAGGCTGTGAAACAGGTTAGACCGGCTACCTGCAAGAAAGTGCTTTTCATTTGTTCATCCCTTAGAATGTGGTAGATGGGGTGATGTAGAAATATTATGGTCCTCTAATGTGCTTTCATACATCAGTGAAATCTCTGATCATATCACAGTCATTCCATCTATCCCAACCATTTGGTAATAAAAGCAGGTGTAATGCAGGTCATCTGCACCAAAGATACAAAATTCCAGCCTTTTCTTAAAACCCTAGAATGAGCTTCCAGAGGAGCAGAAAAATTGATTCCAAGTTTCTCGAGTTCCTGGTTAGCTCCATAATGAGATGCCACCTTTACTTTCCACAGAAGTTACCAGCCTGTAGGAGTCTAAGACCAGGAATCCCTCTCACCTTAATAGAGCTATATCTTGTCGCCTCTGGAACTGACACAGGAGACAGGGTAGCACAGTAGGGCAGGCACTTTATTCTCTGCTCATTCCATACTTGGAAATCTCCTATTAAATAAAAAACCCTCAAAAACAATAAAAAAGTATTTTTACATAATTTCAGCCCTGAACAAAAGAAAAAAAAAAACAAAAACTCAGCGTTACTATTTTTACCTATGTCCACATTAAAAAAAATAAAAATCTATGATTTGGAGACTTTATTATTATAAAAATATTGAGTTATAGAAACTTTCCTGTCCATTCTCTGTGGCATTCGGCTGAGCAATTTCTCTCTTTGTGGTTAAAGACCTTTTTTTCTTTAAAAGGGTAAAGAGAAGAAGAGAACATTTATATAAAGAAAAACTACCTTCACCCCCAGTAACTTTTAGTTTACTTTATCAGCAGCACATTCCTCACAGCTTCCAATCAGATACAAAGAGCTGTGGCCATATAATTCAGGAACCTGGAGGATCAGGTTTGCCCCTTCAGTAGCAAAGGAAGTGCTTGTTTCCAGCGGGTGTCACAAACCAGGTAACATTCAAATGTAGAGAGCAGAAGGAAAGAGCACAGTCAACACCTGCTTGTGATTAGATACTCCCAGATACTTCTCTGGGAGCCAACTGTGCCATGACACAACTGGATTAATGCAATAGCCTATGCTGGAAGGATAGTGCTCCAGTCAGATTTACGACAGGAACAGACTTCTGCACCATGATGTAGAAACATGAAGAAGTGCTCCCAGAGAGACTGTAGACAAGGAGACCTTTCTGCACCTGTCAGCAGAACTTCGGTTTGATAGTGGAGTGATTCAAACATTGAAATTACTTCTCACAGCATCCCAGATTGCTACAGCCTTTGCCCTACATTTATCTTATGTTGTTGCACCATCTAGTGGCTACTTGGAGGTTTTGTCTGAATTAGAAGTTCACAGACTGCCAAAGTTACATTACTGGACAGAAATAGAATAATACAAGATCAAATTCGTTTTATGTTGGAAGGCAGCCCAACCATGAAGCTGAACTTCATGATGAACTTTAGGATTCATTTAAACAAGAATCTGTAATACCAGGCACATCCAAGCATTTTTGAAACTTCATTTGGAATTACTAGCTCAATCGGAGAGAGGTTACAATGCTAGCACCCCTCCTCAAATGACCTCAGCCACAGTTTATGTTTATTCCTATTACAGATTAGTGGAGGTAGGACACATCACTAATCACAAGCAAGACCACTGCTAGCATGCCCCAAATGTAACTTCCAGAAACAGCCGCTACTTGTGACAAGAAGTTCAGTTCTTGCGGCATCTTAATCCCCGGCTGCTATAGCGGGAACATCTGGTTTTTGAACAGTATTAAAGAACAGCAGCACATGAAACCAACACCAGATTTGGACAGTCATCTTGATACCCATGTCTAACCAGTAATCAGCCAGTTACTGGCAGCTGTAGTCACAGTCTCACTGACTGTGGTGAGTTGAGCATCTTCTACTCCACCAGCTCCAACTAAAGGGGCTCTACCTGCCTAAGGGTTGTAGAAAGAAGAAAAAAGAGTCACTATCAAATAAGCTTGTATAGACTACTTTTCCTAGCCTCAGAAGGAGAGCAATTCCCTCCCCTCCCAAAATAATTAAGTGTGAAGGACATACAAAACAACTCACAACATAACTGCAAGTATTAATGCAGTTGCCTTAGAAGACAAGTCTGTACCTTTCCTCCGGACAATGAACTCAAATTTAGCTGGGACCAAAGTATCCAGGCTAATGTTAATGGCATTCAGTCCTGCCTCTTTCAGTCGGGGCAGCAGTCTAGCTAAGTTGATCCCGTTGGTTGTGACAGCAATGGTTTTCAGCCCTTCTAACTTGTACAGTTGACCTAGGAAATAAAAAGTAAAAAGAACACTTTAAAAGAAGTAATTCAACAGTAAGTTACACAGAAAACCCAAAAGAGATTTGTGCAACAAGCAAACAAAAAAATATCACTGAAGGTGTGAGGAAAACGTGGACGCTACCGTGCTTCAGCCTTCTTCCAGCTGTACTGGTTTAAGAGACCCATTTTAGCACAAATCCCTTTCAAACAGTATGAAAGACAGTAGTTTATTGCAAGCAAAACTGGTTATAAAGAACACCAAAAATGCACACTAATTTTGTTCTCCATTTCTTAGAGTAAATAGCTACTTCATTGTTGGAAGAAGGCCTCTGATTTTGTTTACCTTCTTTTCCTCAATCTAGCTTTGCAAACTGAATGCTGTGTTTGGCAATAATACTAAGCAGCAAGCCACCCCCTTCACACCTGACATCTGAACTAGCTGTGTTTATCTAGCAACATTTATCCTACTAGGCTTTACCAAAACCCAGCTCTAACCCAGAGGTAGCTGCCAGCAGTAGTGACTTCAAACTGCTGAAAAAAATACCACATATACTCCTAACTAAACAGAAAAAGGTCAACATATTAGACATTACAGAGAATCCAAGGCAACAACATCCAAGGGACAAAACACTTGTACTTGACACCACAGTGGTAGCCCAGCTAATTGAACAGGGCTTATGCAAGACACAAAAAATGGCTAATAAAATAAAACCACGTCAGAAACAGTTAATATCATGAGGCTAATATTTAGAAAATAGCTGCCCCCTCATAAGCCACACGCAGAAATCCTCAGCATACCAGATCTCTAGAGAGCAGGCTTTTCAAATCTCCAGTTACCAGTACAGTAACTAATAGGAAAAAACCCTCATAAACCACTTGCAGAAGCAGAGCCACAGCAAAGTAATTTTTTCTAATTTTCCCTCCTCCCTTCTCTCATTGCCTCCACCCTAATTTGTTGAGAAATATTTGGACCCTTACTCTTGAGGCAGCTTTAATTCCAGCACACATAATTCATAGTCACTTCTTCCCTCCCTATTTACCTCTATTTGTTCATGTTGATAAGGGCTTTACTTCTGCTTTATCTCACTTCCCAGCTGTTCTCAAAATATTCAGCCTAAGCTGGGCCCAAAACTCCGGAATGGGACAAGCCAGGTTACACCAAAGATACTGAAGCTTACAGCAGCAGCGTTTTGCAACATGATTAGGAGCCCTCTAAAGCTGTTTGGGACCCGAGGCTGTAATGAAAGAGCAATCTTTACTAAGAACTAGATTTTTCTGGCATTCACATCTTAAAATTCCTGACCAGGAGTAACCTTTTCCTAGAGCATGAATTCTACTGGCCCATGTTTGCCAAAAACTACTTAACACCAGCTACCACTAGCAGCCTAGTCTTTTTGAGAGCATAGGATACACACCGCACCCAGAGGATAGCACAGGAACGACACTACTTTTATTTACAGCCTCAGAACACACAAAATGCTCAACCTCCTAACAACAGAAAAAAAACCAAAAGCCACACAACAAAAAACCAAACAAAAACTGGCTGCCATACAGGCTTCATTGCTAGAAATGTAAAATGCATAAAGTCACTGAATAAAACCAAAGCCAGGCTGCAGCCTAAAATGGAAAAATTATAAAAAGTAGCACCAGCTGATTAGGTCAGTTAGCACATGCAGCAGCTGTTATCAATGCATCTTCTTCCTCATCAGACAGGATGAGATAAAGGATGAGGCACTAGAAATACACTAGTATGTGGAACCACCTGTAATAACAAATTAGATAGAAGCCAACTGTGAGAGATTAGAGATGGAGACTTAACACTAAGACCAACAACTTAAAAAGGCCCAGTTAGTACACCCTGCCTTATCTGTGCAAGCTAAGAAGTGGAACATTTGCAGTTGTTTGGTTTCCTGGCTTGTTAACCTCTAAATTCAAAAGGGATTAAAGAGATTTCATTACTTTGTAACTCACCTTGGACCTGTATTAAGTCTGTTTGCTGACCTTTGGTCACTGCTATCAGCACAATCAAAGGCAACTGATAAAACTATCAAGTAGAAAAGGAAAGAGGACAGATGCTATAATTAAATAGCGTGAAACTAAAAGCTTATGTGCCAGGCTCAAGCTATCGAGTAAACCCTCTTACATTTACTTTTTCCTTTAGGATGAGGCGAATCTTCTTGAATAGACAAATTTCTTACATATTCTTCTCCAGTCATTTCCTCAATTGCACTTCTCCTGATTGAGTCCAGAAAAGGTATGTGTATCTCCTAATACATGAATTAACAAGTCTACCATGCACCACTTCATTCCTGAAATGTGCATGTTGCTATAAAAAGTCATCCAACCATCCGTTTCCCCACCACATGGAAAATTATTTTGTAAGTGGAGATGCGTACTTCTCAGACTATTAATAATATACAGCTATCACATAGTTTATATCCGGTGCTAAATTAAACTTTGAGCATCCCAAAGGAGATGGAGTCTATATTCCACTGTCAGCTGCTGCAGAAAAGTCTCAAACATATGTTTTCAGCAGTCCCCAGGACATGATTTAGCTTTCAGCACGTGTTAGTTGCCGAGTCATAGTTTGTGTATGTGCATGCATTAAAAGAAGATTTGAAATAATCTTAAGAACTGTAGCAGGTCTCCGAACAACATGGTCTCCTATAGTAGCTTCAAATCACATTTCTTCATTGAAACAACAAAAAAGTTTGACCTTAAGTATTAGAAAAATATGGTAATAGTAATCCAGCATTAGTATTGAGCTTTATTAGTATTTCACAGACCATTTATGGTTATGAGAAAGGTTAACTGAAAACAAACCTAACTTAAATCTCAATTTCTATAAAACATCTAGAAATCCAAATTAACTTTATCCCAGCCCAAACCAGTACATGGTGCTAAGATGGCTTCAATAAAGGTGCCTAACTCAAATTCTGCAGAAGACATTTTTGGCCTTGTTTTCCCTTCAGTGAGTTTTCCCACAGTTGTTACATATCATCAGTTTAGTTTTGAGACTTTTATCTTGATCCCAAGCTTGTGCACCACAGCGTAACTTCAAAGGTCTGAGAAGACAAAAAGTGTTTATAGACTTAATTTGCCAGTTTTCAATATGCCTTAGAAAAAAAATAGCCAGGCTAATACAAATCCATGACAGAATGGACTAATGCAACAGGACAATCATCTTAACATCCATTACCTTTACCCCAAGATCACTACGCTCTTGTCATCCATTAAAATGATCACTATGAAACTGTCAAAGTTCAGCTATGAACAAGAACACAGGCAGAATAATGAAAGCCCACTGGTTCAAAAGGATCCATCTCCCTCTATTAGCCACAGAAATTTATTTCAAACCTTTGAGAATTCTGTCACTGCAGTAAAACAAACAAAAAGCTTTCTAGCCTTCCAATATCAATACTTCAGAATTGCAGCAATGAGATAATTATTTTGCAGTGACCTGGCTACTCAACTTACACCCTCAACATCAGAGTAGCTGCATTGAGTATAAAAAGCCATCAGCCACTGGTGATAAATGAAAAAGGTGGCATACACTAGGAAAGGAAGTTCTGCACTGAGCTGACGATGTTGTTGATTTCAACTCATTTTGATGCCAATACTATATGCTGAACTGTAAAGCTTTATTGTATTTTAAAATACAACCTATTTTATAAATCTGCCCTGCTTTTGGCTGGCAAAAGCCAGCTAAAAATAATGATACCTACTATTACTAGACATGAGGAATGCCTTCTTGAGAGAAATGGGTCTCTTGAAAGGCACATAGCTCTCTCAATCCTAAATAAAAAATATGCACAGGAAAATGCCCTACAGAACGTATTCCAGAGTTCCAAAAAGATGAAGTTAGTGCAGTTACAGGACTCCTCACAATCAAGGTTCAAGGAGACCCAAGCCAGCTCACTCTAGCCATACCTTTTCCAACTACAAACAGGTCAGTTCTACATACTACACTGCTCTGCTGCTTCCTTTAGAAAAGGCCACGAAGGTCTTCCAAATCCTGAAGAAAAGAGAGCAGGAGCAGAGACCAACTGTTTTCTGCACCAAAGCTCAGTGTATCACTAGGCAGTGACTCTACTTTCAAGACCTTCATCTTCCGTATTAACCCTTTCTTATCTTCAGTACTTATAAGAGCATACGTGCAGAAACAGACAAGTTGGGTTGCCTACCATACACCGAAGTGCACCACCTACATAGCCTTAATCTAATACATTGCCACTACACAAAGCTATTGTAATGTCCATAACTTACGAGACTTTGGACAGGGAAAAAAGCACCTGGCTCAATTAAAAAAACAGGCACAGTCAGTCAACACAATACCAATCAAAGGAGATAGATTACTGGGTAATTTTTAGAAGTCTGTCTTCCATTGAAGTAATAGTCTGCATCAGTAACTGTAAAAACATAGGCATTTTCACCATTCCTTACTACACAGAGACAAGCAAGTGACATCTGCTATGAAGGAAACAAAATAAAGACCACAAAAATACCCACCCCCACCCCCCAAAAAAAATCCAAAAGAAGACCTGCTCTGTTTGTAAGTATGTATCAACTGTTCCTCCCCAGTGAGGACCTGGCCACATGAATTCTGGATTTTTCACGCCAACTGCATTATTGCAAGCTATTCTAGTAGATGTTGAATATGAAGACAACGCTAAGTTCGGCTGTTATAATATGAAGAGACTTAAGTTCCATCCAAGCAGAAGAGGAGAACTGGCAGTTTTCTGAAAGGAACTATCTTGCATTTCACAATGTTGGGAAAAAGCACTGTTATTTAATGTATAATTATTCTTCAGGTTGCTGGACTGTATTAGGAGATAGATATAAGCGTAGTTCTTGGATCAATATATAGCAAGTCACTTTGAAACACAGTGTATTTATTGGGAACTCACCCACAATATCAACCACATCGGGACGGATAAGAGGCTCTCCTCCTGTCAGTCGGATCTTCTCTACACCTTCTTTTACAAACAGTCTGGCTAGGGTGATTATCTCCCGAGCAGTAAGTAGCTCTGACTTAGGGGTCAGCTGAACACCTTCCTCTGGCATACAATACTGACCTGAAACAAAGAATACAGAAGTACATGGGGAAAAAAACCAACCAGCAGCAGTTAATCTAATATATTGATGAGCAAAATGCACCAAATACAACTGTCTTTAACGGAAGTCAAACAACTCTCCTTTTCTGAAATACAGATAAGATCATACACCAAATCTTACAAGCAATCTCCTAACAATTTCCTATTTTCCTTCAGAAGAAAACCTAAGACTCTTTTGATGGGTCTCAAAATTACTATGGATCCACTAAGAAATAAGATCAGCTTTGCCTTCAATCTAGCCCGCATTCAGAGACACCAAACTAAACTTGCAAGCAATGGGACATTGCCACAAACTTTGCAGGCGTAATTGTGGCAATACCTACGTCCAAGCTCTTGTGCTTATCACGCACTTTGAGTATGGCATACAAACATCCACAAGCACCATCATCCAAACCCCACACCGAGTCTGATGAAAGACCTGTCTCTGGCAGATCCGTAGGCTCGCTCCTGCTTCCCCATCCAATCAGCAGCTCAGCCCCAAATCAGTCTCTATCTATCCTTTATCATTACTTTGTAAAGACAAGAAACAGCACAGGGCCAACACAGGAGTAAGTACCAGAACTCATTTCTTGGCCTTTGCACAATATGGTGCATAAGATCTTTGTGCAAGAAAGGAAGCAGACACTTACACCTGAGGTTGCATTTCTCGGTCAAAGAAATTCTCAAGTAGTTATGCTGACGCCCAAAGCTATCCGTCAAAAAAGCAGAGAAGGGAACAGCATGTTCCAGTAGAAAGCGTCCTCTTCCTGAGCTTTGCAATTCCTGTAATGAGAACAAGCAAGCACTGAATATTTGAATAGTTATCCTATCAACTTGCTGTATAAACACTAACTTTGAACTCAACTGAAAATTGTTCTTCCATTTTTCCCCACAGGGACAGCTGCACAAGAAAAACCCATGACTTGTCTTTAAGGTCAAAACTGGCCATTTATTGATCAAGTTTCACATCCTACTTAATTCCATGGAACTGTACTACAATTTCCCTGTGCATTTTCAGATACAGCCTCTTTGCCACAGGTGCTTCAGATGCTTTGTGCAGAATAGGAGGCAGCTTTTTTTCAGTTGTATGTCCCTTCGCTTTCCAGAATCAATGATCCAGGACTACCCAATCTCACTACATCCCTCAGATAAATGAAATCACATACAAGGGTCGCTCCCTGCACTTCAGCGCAAGAGAACTAGAAGTTGATGAAACACTGCATCTCTGCTTGTGTCCCTACCAACTTTCATGTGCAAGATATAACATCTTGTTAATAGCAAAACCAAATTATTGATGTTTCATACAATTATGTTTCGTGATGTCTGTTTCAAGAACATTTCCAACAATTGCCCAAATCTATATAACAGAACACTTCCAAAAAGCTTGTCTCAGTTAAAAGATGATAAATAATACAGGGCACAGTGGGACTGGAAGAGAAACTTATAATCCTGAACACTCCACCTGTTCAAGCCTGCAAGATTCAGAATTTTAATAATGTCTTTATTAACTGTCATGAAGTGAGTATTAAAAGCAATTTCCATTTTTGGGTTTTTTAAAGCACAGTGTAACATGTGAGCAACATATAGCAACACAGTTCTCAGGAAGTGCTGAGTATTTGCCCTCCAGAATGAGGGCGGATCACTTTAGGTATCAAATTAAATATCCCAAATTAGTAGCTGCTACTGGAAGCAAATACAGTTTATACCAAGTTTATACCATGCATCTTTAAAACATCACTACCACCAACACCAGAACACTGGTTATAGTAAGGTCTAAACGCAGGGAGTCCCACTTCCTTCAGCCCATGACTTTCAAATTACCATGTTATATCTCTATTTTTGTATACCTGTAAAGCACTACTGAAACCACTCTGCTACTTTTGGAAAATATTTCAATACCTTATGTGAAACATACAGGAACTGATCCAACTCTTATCACAGTACTGCAGAAAAGCGAAAGTTTACCAACATACTTTAATCAGCTGGTGGATACTTGGTTCAGGCACTACAGACAAACATCCACAAAAAAAATCACCCAAACCCTGCCAAGTCTGGTGTCTTTTCATCTACTATATCACAATTAAATCAACATTTTATGGGAGGCCAATTTAATAACTCTGACAGACGCCAGCTGCATAGCGTCACAAAATGAAACAGAGAAAACGATCAAATTAATTAAAGGAACTACCTTCACTGTGTCCTTATTAGTTAACCACATACAAGCACTTAATAGCCAGCTAAGAAAACTGGAAGAAAGCTAAAGGACTCCTGGCCACACAGTGAACTTCCAGTGAAAGAGCACATAGAAAACCATTTCTGGATACATGTTGTTCACAAACTTAAAGAAGTGAGGGGGGAAAATAATCAGCTGCAGAACTGTGCCTCAAGTCAAAATCATGCTGATAGTCTTAGTAGGTTGCAGCAGGCAATGGATTAAATAAAGTTTTGACAGAAATTTAAGATACCGAATGAGGAACTGGACAAAATGACACATTAGCTAGTATTCAAACGGCTTAACTGAGCAAAAGTCATGATTTCCATCTAGTGAAAAACAGACCTGTGAAATCCCCAGACATACTAAAATTGGTATGTATGGGACAATGCCAAGGGACTGGGCAGAAACACACATAGCCGTGGCCATCATCTCCCTGGCTCAGATCATCACTAGTAGTAACCACAGGAGTTAATCCTGCACAGTATTTCCAAATGACCTCAGGAAGAAGTCTGGTAATGGTCAACTAAAATGTTGAACGACCCAGGAATGCCTTCTCAAAACATTTTATTCTGAAAGCATTTGTAAGAAAGATTTGGGGGTGGGTGGATGCCCTCAGTGACCAGATCAGCCAGACAGCAAAGGTTATCTGGGGAGAGGCCCAACTTCAGCCATCAGCAGCTGCAGCAATTTTGATTCCAGCTGTGCTAACACCACAGCCACTGCTAAACTTAACAGCAGGAGCAGTCTTTCTTGGCAGCACAACCTTTCCACCAGCCTTTAAACAATCTACCACACTTCTTGATCCAAACAGCTTTGTGGTTAGATAAGAAGATCTCCAAGATCGTCTCTAACCTCCCCCCGCTGCCAAAGAAGTTAAAGGAGACATAAAGCGGCCGATTTCAAAGCGCGGAACGCATTTGTTTACCCCTGATAAAACAGCAGTACTAGTTTCCACACAATTTTCTTTCTTCTGGCAGAAAAGCATCTCTCCTGTTGTGTTTTGAAACCACCGCAACAGCAGAGGGATACGGGGCGCAAGGCCAGCCCTTCCCAGGCCTGGCCTTCCCTCCCTGTGGCACCAAAGGTGTCGGGGACAAGAGCTGTAAAAACCGACCCCTCCGCAGCCGCGTGCCCTGCTCTCGCTTACGTGCATTCTCACATCTCCCTCTTCTCCAACGTCCGCAGGCGGAACAAGTGATCTGGCTTTCAATCCCCCTGGGGAAATGCTCCAGCCTGGGCACCTGCGGGTTGTTCGGGAGCTCCGCGCAGCCTTACTTTCCCCAGGAGATCCCAAGCTGGGAGCTTGCTTTGTGAGAAACGCGGGCTCTGTTGCACTTACTGTGAGAGCCTCTCAGAATATAAGCAGGGTTAAGTCGAAGAGTCCAGCTAAATATTCAGAGCTTCTTCCCCAGTTAGAAAACTCACCCCTGAAGAGACTAAATCTGAAGATATTTTAAACACTGCCAACTTCAGAAAAAAATATACTTGTGGGTTTTTTTTGGAAAACTGCACTGTTTTCTGGCCTGGTTGGATTTCTGACATTCTCCTTCCTATTATTTTGGAAAGGTGTTCACATTTGAGAGGGAAAGCACTCCCATGCTTACTAAAATTATTTTAACCCTTCTTGTAGGAGTACTCCTCTCCTGTTTCTTTCTCAGTAACTCATTTTTACACCTTTTTCAGGACGAGGCTTCCTTACCCACTCCACTTGAAGACAGAACAGTACGAACGTCCTGCCGCCCGTTTCAGAGTGCACATTACAGAGAGGAAAAGAAGTGAAGAGTCGTCCCCTCTGACGGAAGGGAGACAAGAGAGGGAGACTGTAATGACTGTATCTAACAGATGCCAAAATTGTGTACTTTCTTTTCAAGGCCAATAAAACATTTAAAGTAATTCCCCATTTTCAGGAAACGGCCACCACTGGAGTGGGATGCAGGAGACAGCAGTTCTGTTTCTGGTCTGCCATCCATCTGCGTGGCTGTTACAGGCAAGTAAATTAAAGTAACAGGACTTACTGGAGGAATAGTAACTGCCCTTCATTAATTACTCTACAGTGAACTGTCAAGCAGCAGCATTTAAAAACCAGGCACCCAGCACGCAGTTGGTGTCAATATACTTTAAAGTTCCTGTGGGAAATAACTAACTTTTGCTCTCTTGCTGCAAAATAGTGGGTGTTGGGATGGCGAAAGGAAAAATGTTTTCCAGAGCTACCAGAAGTTCTTTCCATCAACTTCTTGTCATGTAACAGAGATGGGTTTGTCTGGGAAGAAAGAGTGACTGGAGATGGAATTTTTAAGCTGTTCAGTTTCTGTCCAGTTTGATGTCAGCAAGGAGAAATTAGGAGACACCCATGATGAGTTCAGTAGCATCAGCTTGAGCTCCACTGGGACTGGAACCTGTATTACCAAAACTGCCACTGCACCCAGCACTGACTCATATTTTTATCAGTTCCACAGGAAAGGCCAAATATCAGAGATGGAAACTCAGCTGCCTTCCTGGTAACTCAGGGCAAGGATGAAGCACTCTCTCAGGTAGTCACGTAAGTAGGATTTTCCAAAGGGGAAGAATAGGGTGAGGTTGGACCTAGGCACTTGTGGCGTGTATGAGAGCTTTGGGAGCAGGGAGAAAGCAAAAGCTGCCTGCTCGGTTCCCAGTTTACAGGGAAAGGGTTATTCAGTTCCTTGCAGTTGGAAAAGATGGGTGGTTGTTGGTATTTTAACATATCAATCCCCAAAGTCCCCGCTACCTTCTCTCCATAGTTGACAGGACACATTTCTGCACATCTGAGGAGTATGCCCTGTCACACAGTGTGCTTTATCTGATCCGTGAAAAAATGGATTTAGTTCCCGGGCTGTCGATCCTATGTTCTATACTAGTACTGAAAGAATGAGAGCTTAGATGACTGCCCCTAGCAGCTATATTTTGACAAGATGTCAACCCTTCAGACCTGCCAATTCCCCTGTGATTTCCAAGAGAACTCAGATTCTAACAATGCAGCAAAATTGGAAGCTGTCACCAGAGGTATTAATAACCACCAGGAACACCACATACTGACAGATACTGGAAAGGCTCAGTTAAACACAAGGGGGAAGAGAACAGAGCTCTTATCTATTTATCAAGCTGAAGACTGAGTACTATACTTGCTCTAGCCTTCCACCTTCAACTTATCCCCAGTGATATTTGTGCACTATGAAACAGTAATGCTTGCAAATGCTTCTTCTGGACAGGCCTTGGGGACTACCACAAGCTGTGTACTTAGGACACTGTTAGCGCTACTCCTGCGCCCACTGGCTCTTTCAGCTCCTGCAATCCTGTTGGGTCTACGCATCAGTGCTGCCGCCTCACTGTGGTACCTAACGCTGCTGCGCCACTATCGTGGACACAACTCAGCAAAAGCTCTTCTGTTTCACACCTCACCCTTTAATATCTAGTCTGTCGGGAAGCGGTGACATAGTGTCCTCGTTCAGTCTGGAAATGAGACAACCACAGAGGTTGAAACGGGTCTAAGTAAGCCAAGTGCCAGAATGAGGTCTGAGCTAAGTCCAAGACAAATGTTTTTTCTGAGGGCTCAGCAGCTGCTGCCCAACAGTTGACCCCAAACAGCATGCTAGGGTTCTGGTCACTGGCACAGAGACGCTGCTCATGGACTTTGATCAGCTACCCGCAAAACGGAGCTCCAGGACACAGAGAGTTTCAGACATGCCTGGCCAAGAGTAAGGGCCATATGAGGTCTTTCTGGACAAGCTGGGCTCTCCCCTTTATCCCAGTGATGAAGACTTCATTGAAACCACAGAAAATTTCAGGTGGTTATGTTTGAATTACAGGATCTACATGAACAAATGGAGGAAGCTGAAATGAAACTTTGCATCAGGATGCCCAAGACCTTTACTGGAAATGATAAAAAAAAAAAAAAAAAGAACATTAATTTCCTTAATGCTATTGCTCTCAAGCTTCACAATTTTAAGAGTCCTCTCATCTTCCTCCTTTGTTTCAAAAAGTTGGTGGTTTTGCATGTAAACTTCCAGCTTACAATTAAAAAAAAAAAAAAAAAAAGAGTACAAATTACTTTTTCTATTGTACTGGAAAATACACAGAGTTTTGTAGTAGAAATACATAATCCTATATGTGTTTTTTTTAATTCAACAATATATTTTGGATATTTATCATCATGTGTACAAGATGACAAGATGGCTTTGTTAACTGTGAATTAGTCAAGAAGTGCTTGTATGCAACCAACCAACCATGAAAACACTGTTTTCAGAGTGCCTGTTGCTCCCTTATCTAGTCTTAGAAAAAGGGACTCCACCCTGCGCGCATCTCCAAGACTGACAACTGTATCTTAAATACTAAGATACAGACAGGCTCAAACATGTGGACTAACCAGTCCAATAATAAGCTCATCAAATTCTAGGTTTTATTTGTCAACAGTTTAGGAGCAGCTTCCCAGGTATACCTGATTTCACCTTCAAAACTGACATAAATTTTCACAGCCTCGGATTTGCCCAGTCAGGTTATCTGGTCAATATAATTTCGATTCTATAAATACATCCGTTTTCACCAGATATTTCATGTAGAGAATGTTATAAGGACTTATTGGACATTCAACACACAAATAAAAGCTATTAAGTGTTTCTGCTGGAGGGAGTCACTTATCAAGCATTCACAGAAAGTGTCATTACCAATAGCAAATGAAGGATACAGAACGGACAGCATGCACACATTCTCCCACTGTCTCAAAAAACAGCATGTAGGAAGGGGCTAAAAAGTTGAACGTAAGTTCACCACACAATACCAATACAGCAGCTGTACCTACCACACTGTTTGTAACCCACCGTAAAGAGTTACAATGGATAGCCTTGGACACAGCCTTTCAGTTGCCTCCCAAAGCTCCCGAGTTACAGAGTTCTCCCTTCCACAACTGGAAGAACCATTTTAAAAAGGGATGAGATAGAGAAAGTCGAGCGTTCTCTTCTCCCCTTTGCACCCCCCGCACCCGACTGAGTTCTCATGAAACTAAACAGAACCCATGAACATTTTTGGATCCAACCCAGAAGACAGTCAAGCAGTATTCACAATTGTTTTGAACGTCCGACCATCCTGTCACCTGAAAGCACATTTCACTGTCCCTTATGGCTGTAACTCTAATGGCTCCTCTCTACAGAAGAATCCTGAGAGAGACGGAGAACAAAAAAGAGTAATAAGTATATTAGCAACTATGCAGTGATAAGTTTGTACTGTCTTTGCTTTTGCATTAACTTGCTTCTCAGGCTCTGCAAGGTTATCAGCCAGCGCCCCAGCACACTTGCCACAGTTACTATGCCACACGCGCAAGTCACCCATCCCCTTCTTCCAACTACTGTGGCTTTTGTCCCCTAAGGGAGTAGGGCTTTCAGAGATGGATGTTGTAATCAAGCTCTGTGAAAAGTATTCTCGAATGTGTGTTAGAACTACACGATTTATAGAAAAGTAGTTAAAAGTAATTCTGAACAGAATTTATTAAAAAAGTACATGGCTTAGAAAAAACAAAAGAAACTCAACAACCTTTCTAGATTCCTGAGCCAAGTAAGCACTCAATAAAGCAACGCACAAATCCATTTGACTTTCTGTAAACAAGTAAGTGGTAGCGAATGCATTCGATTCTGGTGACACAAAGACCGTCACCAGTAGCTTTAGCTTATTTTCTGCTTGTTAAAACTAGCCATGCGAGTAAATCAATA
Source organism: Scopus umbretta (assembly GCA_013400535.1). Lineage (NCBI taxonomy): Eukaryota > Metazoa > Chordata > Aves > Pelecaniformes > Scopidae > Scopus > Scopus umbretta. Next base: position 15,641 of record VZTL01060104.1, read on the forward strand.
AATCACGTCCCAGCTGGGACTACGCTGCATGTCATACCCTGTTTCTGCTAGACAGTCACAGAACCTTTGCCTTTCTGTGCAGCTTTTTTCTCCCGCATCTGGACACCAAGCGACCGAATCCATCTGGAGGGATGAAAGTTAAACTAGGAGGAGCCAGATCTGGACAACACCTGTGCTGATTTCATGCCAGCACCGGAACAAACAGCTTCGCTGCAAAGCGCCCGTGACCACTTGGAGCACAACCACCGAAAGCTGCCAAACTACTCGATTTTGACCTAGGCAGATCACATGCCGTTCTGTAATCTTTCCTTTGACTGGGCAGGAACGCAGAGCCGGTCCAGTCCCGGAGACGGAACGCCCTCCTTACTTTCAAAGCAAGGGCGACGCTTCAACGAAGTCAGGACGCAGAGCTGTCTATTACCACCCCTTTTGCTGACCTCCCCCGTGCAACCACGTCGCGGTCGCTGTGCATATCGCCTGTCGGCCTGGGACAGGCGGCGTAACTCTGTATTTCTATCAGAAAGCATGAGGCGGCGTCCCGGGGCCGCCCGGCCCAGCAGACCGCAGCCGCGGCACCCCTTGCGCTGCAGCGGGGTACGGCGGGGCAACTCCCAAACCCAAGCCCCCCGCGGGAAGCCCGGCAGCGGGGGGTGGAGGGGTGNGGGGCCGCCGCGCCGAACCCACACCGCCACCGCCGCCGCCATGCGGCTCGCCGGCCGCCAACACGCGGGGGGTTCCGTCACCGCAGCTACCGCCAGCCCCGCACCGTTACGCAGGGGATGGCGGGGAAGGCAGCCAATCAGAGCGGCCGCAAGTGTGGCGCTGCACGCCGGGAGTTGTAGTCCGCTCCCTTCAGTCGGGCAGGTCCCTTCGCCATGCCCCCACCTCCCCGTGGCCTCCTGCGGCAGCGGCCCCGGGCAGCCCCCCTGCGAGCCCCGCGTCCCTCAGCAGCAAGGGCAAAACCCGCTTTGACAGCCTGTATTGTCCGCCTTCCCCTGCCCTCGCCTCGGTCCTCCAAAAGCCAGGTGTAGAGGCCGAGGCCTGCAGGCCGGCCCTGCCAGCCGGCTGCCTTCGTGGGAAACGCAGGCGTTGAGGGGCGCGCACGTGGGGTACGTGTCCCAGGAGGGACGGGCAGAGGACCAGGAAACACGGGTGTCCTCAGCTGGGGAACATTTCTGGTGGAAACGACAACTCCATCCAACCTCAGTCGTGCCCAAGTCTCGAGTAAAATCTGTAGAACGTTGTCAGAAGATAGGCACAGGAACTCAATGTTCTAGTCTTACGGGGCATTAAGAAAACAGTATTTCAGTTTTCCAGCCTGCTATACTTTTCCCTGCACTTCCAGTGTTTCACAGACAAGGGGCCTTAATGGCGAAACCTCTGCCTCCACCGGGCGGCAGGTCTGCAGAGTGTGGTCGCCCATTGCCAAGCTGAACTTAAGGCACTTGTTCTGAACCGTTTCACACATGAAAGGAGGGCTCAGGTGCCCAAAATTTCCCTGGATCCCCTTCCCCAAATCATGTCAGCTACTCTTCCAAGAGACACATGTTTCCCTAAATGACTTTCAATGCTCATAACTTTAGAACTATGCAGCTGTTGTATTGCCGTAGCTGTTAAGAGTAAAACTCACACCTTTATACACCATGCTGCTTCTGTGATAACTCTCCCAGATTAAATAATTATGTTCTGTTACCAAATCGCTGTGTCAGGGATATTTGCAACTAATGGTTGCAAAACCATTAACAGTTTTCTGCACAGTCTTAATCCTTTAGTGTATGACCTGCACAGTACTTGTTGATGTGTGAGTAACCGGGCCTTGTAATTGCTTGTGTCAGCCATTATTTCAAGACATAGTTATATGTGCTGGCACAGATTCAGATGTTTAGTCAGGCTACACTTAAATCTTTGTTCTGTAGCAAAACACCTTCTGTCGAATTCAGTCTTAAGCATTTAGACTTTAGACTTTATTCGGTCTTCAGGCTGGGTAGAAACTAACAGGAAAACTTAATGCAACATTGCTTTTTTATTTTACCCCCAAAGCTGAAGACATTTGAAAAGAAGTGCAGACTTGAATGACCTGTGACATGGCCAAATATCTATTCTGAAACCATTCTCGTTAGTATGACGTCAAGGTTACATATACACAGATCAAAACAATAGATAAGGTAACAAGGCAAAATACTGTTTTTCATTACAGTTTTCAAAGGAGGCAGAAGCAAGCTTCGTGTTTACATTTACAGTAGCTTTATGAAGCATCGCTTCTCCCTGTAGAACTGAAATAACTGTAATTAAAGGATTTCCTGAATGTAATTGAACAGCAAGTGATAATGAAGGCTGAAATACAGAAAGCATTTTAGCTTCCTGTTAAATGTAGTAATTGTTCAATTAAGTGAAACTTTCAATTGCAAAAGAAAGTTTAATTAGGTGTAAAGTGAATAAAGATTAAAATTTGTTACAACCTCAGAAAGAGACAGAAATTATAATTTGCTTAAACGGCATTAAAGAAGATCCACAGGCTCTCTAATGTCTTTCTCCAGTAAATGTTCTTACCTACGGTGAAGGGTCTGGTTCTATCATTCTATAGTTATTTTACTTAAAGACTGTGTTGAGCTTGACTTACATCTGTAATCCAATTGAATATGGTGGGGTTGAGCATATCAGGAAAGTTAGGAAATGAAATGTCTGCATACTTGAAGCCTTGGATTTTTCAAGTTTTATCAGATTGTACAAATACAGGCATATCTCATTAAACCGGCATAAAATCATCTTTTACACCCTCAAAGGCAACCTCTTGCTCTCAGAAGTAGCTGCTGCTGGTTGACAGAAACATTTGCCCGGAATTAAACGAAACCATAAAATAAATGTAATGGAATAAGAGCATCTGCGTAATAGATGATTACATCTTAACTTTACTGGAATACAGTCATGTCATAGGTCACGAAGAGTAAGGGTATTTGCACATCTGAGACAGCAGCTGGAGGTTTAATTTCTTCGCTTTCCTCAGCAGCTGCCTGAAGAACTAGTACTTGGTAGAAGAGTTAAACATTTGAGGTTTGTATATTTAGGCCAAGATGCTGCATAGTGTCATGCCCTTGCACTGTAACTGAAGTCGCGTGTGATGTTCTACCATGGCAAAATAATACTTATCTACATCTAGCTGCAGAGACCACTGTCGCTCTAGTTAAGCTCAAGACAGTTACTCAAGGCAGTTTTAGGAGCCACAGAAACACTTGCCACTGGTCTTTCTTGAGTAGTGTTCCAGACATTACACAAATATTCACTTGCGTTTGGCACAGAGTTAATTCTGTAGTCCAAATTCCAAAGAAAGAAATTTCCTGCCCTTCCTGCCGCTGCGTCCCTTTCTGACTTACAGGGAGCCTAGATTAGCAGCATATTATTTAGCTGTTTATTTGTTTCAGGATTTTGCTGAATTCACGCTTAATGCCTTACAGGTCTCATTCAGCACTCTTGCACGTTCAGAGATTAACTAGCTCTAGAGGCTCTGCACTGTGCCGTTCCTAAAAGTCCATGTGCTGGCCGTGGAGCGTTACACCCACGTGGGCAATTGAAGGGCAGAGTCCAGTCCATGTACCAGCATCCTCTGTGAGCCTATCCCAGAACAATGCAAAAATACGAAGTCCTGGACTACTTCCAGTGCTATTCATGCTTCAGATAAGCACTGAACAAAGTTACAAAGCTTTCAAGATATGTTAATAATGAAACAATAATAATAATTATAATTAAAAAGTCCAAGGAGAGAGCACAGCATGTGAGCTGAATGGATCTGCCACACTGAATCGCGATTGTCTCACTGTCCAAATCAAGAGTTTCTCAACATCTTTCTGAAACTTTGGGCTAAATGCCTGAACAAAAACCAGGGCACAGCAGAGGACCTGATTCTGTTCTCACGTGGGGCTGGAACACAGCCAGGGCTTGTGTTGGGACTGCAGTTAGGAAAGACTGCAGGAGTGCCTAGTCTAGGGCAAGCAAGGGAAATCCTCCATGTCCAGCTTCCTGCAAATTGAGCACAAAATAACTGTTAGACTTTGCAAAGACATGGTAGTTGTTTTGTCTGTTTCTTGCAAGAGCAGAACATCATTCCGTCCCTCTCTGCATTTGTTACTAGTGAGCAATGTAGGCACTCCTTTAAAGAAACTACGAGGATAGAGATTCACTGTTAAACTTCAGGGCGTATGTGAGGTATGAGTGATTAACTTAGGACATCTCACAGTTGCCGTAAGCATCATAGCATTTTTCAGTTCACAGCACACCACTGCATAATTATTCTTATCTACACTTCAGAAGGCCTATGGAGCTGATACAGCAGCGGCTTCTGTTATAGTTTGCTTTCCTCATTAGAAAGAGGCACGATAGCCATCCTGGTGTTTCTTCCTGGTAGCTGGCACAAAATAACATCCACAGTTCTCTAGGACATGTTGCTTCCACAGAATGAAAAAGCACATGTGAAAAAACACACGGAATTACAGATAGGAATTTTGTAAATACCCATGCCAAGGCCACCACAAAAACAACAGCCTCTCACAGATGCAGAAGAAATCAGAACAAGACCAGCCATTCTAATCAAATTGATCTGAAAATCACTGGCATGGAATCAGCCAGGCTGGTTAGAAAATATGTGTCAATGCTGTTGTCTTATATCCCTCCTTACCCTCCGCATGCTGGAGAAACCCTCTCTTCCCTCATCTTATTACCTTCTTCCTTTCTTGTATTTTCTTTAATGTTGTCCAGTTTTTCTGCTTACAACAGTAAGAAAAGACAAAATGTTTGTTTAATGTTACTAAACTTGTAGTGATGAAGTTTTTAGCATTCTCTGTTTTGAGCAGTATCTAGAGTAATGGGCTGTAGAATACCAAGGAATCCCACTGATCCTACACACTAAAGCTAAGTCAACACTTACTTTTCCATACTTTTGCACACCCAGACTACAGAAGGGGAATTAACAAATGCATAAAAACCAGAGGTTGCTATAAGTGGGGAAGGGGAAGGGGAAAGGGAAGGGGAANGGGAAGGGGAAGGGAGAATTTTGCTGTGAGCTTGACCTTATCATTTATGTACGACCATACCCTTCTCTCTTGGCTTCCTTCCTTTACATGAAATATTGTCATTGTGCCTTCAGCATTACATGACTGAGGAACAGTAGCACTTTGTGCCCTCCTGTTTTTTATCTAGAAGTTCTGTGTAGGACAGCTGCTGTGCTTTTGTTTATCTAGAGCAGGATTGCACAGTTCCACCCTTTACGCAACATTCCTGGTAAACAGGCTGCTTATGGGCTGACCACCACAACTTTGCTGATCTAACCGGGTGCTTATCATGTTTAATTCCTCAGAACTGTGAGAAGAATTAATATAATGACACAGAACAACCCCATCTAATAAGGCTGACATGGACATAACCAAAGGAAAGTTTAGACAAAGTCACACATTGTCTCAGCTTAACTCTCTGTGGGCTTATTCTGGCCCAGGCAGCTCCAGTTGCAGGTTTGGGGTCAATCTGTTGGCATGCCTACATTTTTTCGTATCTGACTGAATTCAAGAATGTGGTAAAAGGAGGTACCTGAGTGTTAGAAGATACCAGGAGACTTCTTTTTCCTTTCTTACAGATACCTGCTGATGCCATCCCCTCTCCTCCCATGAGTAACTCCCATTCCGCCTTTCTATGTTAAAGAAATCCCATGTAATTTTGCTGAGTGAAGTTAACTGTATTGGTGGTATGTGATGGTACCTTACGTACCAGCACCACCTACACTCCAGGCATAAGGCACTGGGTCAGTGGGAGGATTCTCAGACCTGAGAATTCATCTGTATTTGGGGCAAAAAACCCCACATGATCTCCCTTTTTCCTTAAAGTGCAGCTCCAATTCTTGGTCTTCGTCTACTCTAAGAGAGGGAATTATACCTTCCCTGCTCTGAGAGAAATGTATTGGACTTAAAAAGGGGAAAAGAGAAATAAAATCCAAATGGCCTTGTACAGGCTTTGTCCTTAAGCATCACCAAAAAAAAAAA
>VZTL01060108.1:2898-43700 GCA_013400535.1 Scopus umbretta
TTGGGAGTTCACGTCCGCCCTTAACTTCCCCCCCCCCCCGAGAGTAGAACCCCCTAAGGAGGAAAAATACGATCATGATGGCCAGGTAAATGTAAAAGGGGGTATTTCTTTCATTTGAGGATTGCTGTGACTTTTCAGCCTAAAAGCAGTGTTAGTTCACCTCTATCCAGCATAGAAAGCGTTACAGAGAAGGAGGCCCAGGGAAGTTTCCAAAATATTTCTTGTGGCTGGCAGGAGTCAGATCTCCATCCCTCTGTTCGAGTTCCTCAAAGGCGAGCTTGCAATTGCAAAGAAGTTTGGTCAGTACAAACAAATTAAATCGGGGAGCTGTTCAGTGGTTACACAGTCATTTCACTCTCTTATTTACACTGTAATATTGCATTACCCTCTAATTGTCACATATACTTTTCACTCTCCAAATATGAAAGACAAATATTGAATCCATTTAAAGTTGTACCACTCAGCAGGCTGACCGGCTGGGCAGGGAACGCATTTTCAGCGTGTTCTTGCTGCCATCTACTGGTCCCACAGCTCTGAGCCAGCCCTTCATCCCTGAAACTTTTCCCTATTTTCACATCCGAGAAGGAAAAGGTCTACAAGCAGTGGGAAAGGCAGCTAAACAGGAGAAGCCGTGATAATGTCGCCAGTGGCAATGGGAGGTCGCCACGCCATTCATTTTGAGGATAGGGAATAAATCCTCTTTTCCTCACTGGAGCTATGCTCACTACTTGGAGCTAAGGACGTGCATGTATCTTTGCTGACTCCAGATGTAAGAAGATTTTACACAAGGAAGGCAGTTATTTTGTATTTTTGGTGCTAAGACATTCCAATAATATATTCATTGAAGAACAAACATTTATTTTGCAGGGAAAAAACAAAGTTTTAGATATGCTATGTCATGACCGTTGTCATATTTAAAGGCGGCCATTGCCAAAGTTTTCCCTCCTCCCATTTCCCTCTTCAGTACCCATCTGAATTCCACCCCCAAGCTGTGTCAGGTGTGCCATACTACATACGTAACAGTAGTGTGGCTTCGTCTGTATTTTGTGAACACTTTCTCTAGAAAGTCCTTTGTTTTCACAGCAGAAGCATTTTCCCTGAGGTATCATCTCATGTTATTGTCTGTTTATTTCCAAATGACTTCTGATTTGAAATGGTGACACCACCTAGTAATTTTATCCCATGAAACACACACCATATACATAAACAACTTCTTAAAGGAACGTGGCTAGAGTAAATGGATAGAATAATACTTACCATTTCTATCTGTAGATTGCCCGGTCCAGATCTACTGAGGGCTTAACTATCACTTAACTACTGAGGCCTGAGCCAAGTCTCCCAGGTTCCTGTGGTTACTCCAGTAAAGCCTCCAGAACACCGACACTGCAGATACACAGTGTATAGAGACTGTCCATGTTCTGAGGGGATCAAGAAGCTTTGGGCCTTGGGCTCAGCACATACCTCAGGTCAAGCATCCCTTTCCAGAGCCCACCTTCAGGGCCTCACTCAGGGGGCACTGATTTAAAAATGCTTCCACCTCCATGGGCTCCTGGGATGTGAGAAACTGGGTATTGACTCTTACTCCAAATCAGGCATGGGTATAACCACGGTTAACCACAGAAAACTTTTCTTCTTCCATGCGACAGAAGTCCAACTTTTAAAGAAAGGATTTCTGACTAAGAGCATCACCTGGATGGGCCACATCCCTCTAGAGCAGTGACTTAGGTAAGTCCTAATTCCTTTAATGCCTTAGGTTTTATCTTTCGGAGACAGGTTTCTGAGGTAGCCTTTCTGAGTTGCCTTCACTTCTTTATTCATAATTCTGCCTGAATAGTTTAGCCATCCCCTGGCTCCATGTCACAGCTTCTGGGGCACCTGCCTTATAGTACCAGGGATCTCCACATAACTAACAACCCAAAGTTTAAAACTCCACTTGGCAGGAGATCACCAATAGTGCAAGGGATGCAATGCTGAGAGCTTAAGGTGCCCGTGCCTTATTCTGAATAGCCACAGTTAAACAGCATGGTCTCCATGCAAGGAAATTGAGAGTCAAGAGAGGAAACACCACGCTTACCGTCATATAGCTAATCAAGGAATAAAGCCCCAACCTATGGATTCCCATCTAGTCTTGATTTCTTCGCTATCTGACAGAGCACACAGGTCTTTTTAATGATATACAAAGAATTATAATGTGTACTTCGAAACTGTAGATTTTTAAAGTAAGATCAAAGCCATTTACAGTATGTCATGAAACAGGCACACCCTAGCAAGCCCGTCCCACCCTCCCCTACATGCTCTGTCTATTTTGACAAATGGCTTCAATGAGATCTGAGCAGAGGAGTGGTCTGGTGTGGGGTATCTGAGGTATTGATCAGCAGAACAAGGCCTTCACAAACCGGCAGAGGGGTGTATCCATCTCTCCAAGATCTCCAAGTGTCACTCCATCTTTAAGTGCTGCTTCTTTCTGATTAAGCAATATGGTGCTAGTTGTACCTGTAGGAAGCAGACGTGACAGCTTTTGACTCCTAAGTGACTAGCTATCCACCCTGGGAAGTTACCTGATACTGTCTTTTCTTTTACTGCTGTTAGTGTGAGTTTGAATATCCATAGAGATATGAATATCTCAGAATATATGAACACCATCATCATATCAAACAGAACACTATATTTAAAGGTATCTAGCAGGACTGCTGAAAAACAGCAGGACATATTTGTTGTACATTCTGCTTTGCCAGTGTGACATCCACATGACAGCTGTGGTCCGTGATCACTCGTGTTTTTTAATCTGATAGCCACTTTCACTTACACTTGCAAAATGCACTAATGCACAGCAATATAGTGCTGTAACGCAGCACGTACTAGCTGCGCACATTTAACCTGTGTGCTGCTCTAAAATACCTGTGCCTCCTAGATTGAACAGATGGCTATAGAAGATGTTATATGATATCTCTGGTTAAATGACTCTCTGCACATGACAAAGTTATTTGTGGGCAGTATAGCATATGATCGTATGGGTCCTCTGTGACTGAGGTGCAAGCATACAGAGAACACAGCTGAGGCATGTTGTCGCCTTGAGTTGGGGTGGTTAAGAAAGGTTTGTGTCGTTTTGCACATTCTAAACGATGCAGAAACCATGGCAATGGGCTTTGTGCTGAGACTGTTGGCTAGCTTTCATTAAATAAGAGATTGTTTTTATTCAAGGGAACGGTCCAGAACCCTGTATAAGTGAAGGCATCACAAGGGATTCTGAAAAGCCCAGTGGAAAAAATTATGTTATTGTTGTTGTAAATAGTGTTCAGCATATGACACTGTGAAACACATGGAGTAGCCTGAACATCTTGCTGCATCACTAATTCATACTGATACAATTCTTTTTTCCAAGATGGTTTGCGGTACTTGTGCTCACATGTAAGTGGTACTTTGAAGTCGATTGATGCCTACTGTTCACCTACTGTTCAATGTAATTAGCTGATTTCAAAATGGAAGGATTTTGTTCTATGGAAATGTTAACATTCCAAACTTTTCTTTCAGGACAACAAAAAGGCAAAACTCTGAAATTTTAGATACTCAGGAATATCTACATGAGCTACCAAAATCTTCCATTTCAGTAAGGCTGGAACATGCCATGCTGGTATGGATTTCTTTTGGCTTAATAATTTCAATTTTTCTACTCTATTAATCTAAATTATAAAACCAAAGGGAAACACTTCAACAACTTGGAAGTGGAACATTCCAGTATTCATGGCAAAGAATATTCATAGAGTTTTCAGCAACAGGTATTGAAATTGACAAATTGGAACATTTTTAACCAGCTCTAATTATCGCATAATAAAGCGGCTAGACGGATAGGAGACTGACTGCTTTGCAAGATAATAATTTACACTGAAACTGATCACTCATTATTATGATTTATGTGCTAAAATATGTGTATGAATTATGAAACAAGGGAACTTGCATTTAGTTTAAATAGTATTCAGAGCAGAACTATTGAAATACTGAGACCATAATAACGCCTTAAACATTCCTACAATCAGACAAAACACAATGGGATGAATAGGATTTATTTTTCTTATTTTGTTTTGACAAGAGGAAAACAATATCCTGTTTACAGTCTAACAATTTTCTTTGGTCTTTAAAACTGCCATGAGGTGGGATGGAGCGGAGAAGTTTTGCCATGCACCTTCACAGATAAATTGCAAACCTTACTCCTGGTACTGAACATCTATTTGGGAATGACTCAGGCTTCCCATGTGGATCTGGCCTACTCAGTGTTCGCCTGGCAGTCTTGTTTCAGAGGTTACATGGTGGAACAGCACATTCTAAAGAATCACCTGTTTCAGAGTCAAGCTCCTAAATCCCTTGCATAGCTGTGTACCCTGATGCATAGTTGCTCAAGTGCCTGAAAACTTCTTTTTCCTCCAAATTATATTCAGAGAATTTGAAACACTTTTTAGTTTGTTCACCTGAACTATATCTGGAGAACTACCTTCTTCTTTGATTTTGCCAGGTTTGTGCCAATGGGAAGCATAAAATGAAGCCTAGCTTTCATAGGGTACCAAAGCATCCTGTGCTAAATTTGAGGCTGCAGACTGGATAGGTGAATTCTGAATGAATGCCAGTCTTACCCCTGTGATGTACACTTTCAGAAAATGCTCCGTGGCCCATCTTCCTTTCAAATATATTAAAGTGACATTTTTTCTGGCCTCCACTGGCTTTTGGTTGGACTAATTTGGTCTTAGCGATTGTAAGTGGTGTAGGAAACATTGTGCATTTTAGAACTGAAGCTTTGACATGATACAAATTAGACCTTGTTGAGCAATCTGGATAATCATGTGTTTTATGGCTTTCAGATGTTCTTGCTGCAGTGTAAAGGTCCATAAATATTTAGAACAGGGAGTCTATGGCCCATTTATGCCTATTTTATGTAGCATTGTTTTTCTTTATTGAAGTTTGCTATTTCATGTATGACAGCAGTATTTTAGTTTTCAGATAAGACTTTTTTTTTTTTTTCCCTACAGATTTTCTTGTAACACAGAAGCATTGAGGTGATCAGAAGATGAATTCTATTTTAACGCTCACAAACTGGAAGATATCAACAGAGATTAGATGGAGAAAAATAAAGAAATAATCTATGACAGTGTTGAGAATGATTCCCAGAATTTTAAATACTTGTTAAAGGCTTTGCTGTATTTCACTTCAATAAACATCATGCTCCAGTTACTACTTGAAACCACAGGGGCATTATCCTGTGCAGCACTTATCAATATTTTAACATGTGAAAGTCAAATGATGTTGAAACATTGAACTATATTTCCATCTGTGCAAGCTAAAATGGTACAAATGCATCCTGTGTAATGGAATACTACATCCCCAGTTACTTTCTTACAAGTGATACCTGATTCCTCTGTATTTTCTGTAGTTGTTTCCATTGCTCTGATAGTGCTCAAAGGAAGACTGTATTTTAAAATAAAAGTTTATAGCATTTAAGGAGTTTTAACCCAACCTGCTTTAAATCCAGAGAAAACAAATGCTTGGAACATGCTATTAAAATTGGTAACTAATTTTCAGTTGCCCTTGCCTTGGTGCTAAATCTCTCTGTGCACATGCATTTTGTGTGGAAATAGGTATTGGTACCAAAACGAAAGCCCTGAGAGTGGCTAGAGCAGAAACACACAGCTCCTATAAGACATTGTGGGAGCTTGTGCCCAGTGGAAAAATGGTTGGCATTGTCCATGTACTGCTTAGTGGGCAATAACAGAAGAGGATTGCATGTGTTCCCACACACAGTGAAAGAAGGAAGTTGCTGCCAAGGATCGAACATTTCAGTGGGGTTTCTCTGAAACCTCTGGGAAGACAGTCCCAGGCATAGATCTGCAATATGACTTCTGTATGCCATGGCCCCAGAGCCCCCACGTCAGGCACAACACGATGGCCTATTATATATTAGACCAATTACCTGGTTTTGTCCCACAGGGTCATGAACCAGAAGAAGCACTGCAGATGGGTGCGACACAAGTGTAACGGCATGAGAGTGTGAGACCCATGCCAAATGCACTCGAGAGTCTGTACCCCAGCAAGATGTTCTTTTACTGGCAACCCATCACAGATTAACGTAATTGGTATCCCTACCCTGAACTAGTCTCTTGTTGCTTATGTTATTGATGACAGTAGGGACCTGCCTTCCATCTGGTCACTGCATTCCTTTCCTTTGCTTACATCATGCCAGTTTGTTCTGTTGCACATTCTCCTTGTTTCTTCTGACTTTCCTACCTGAGGTCCTGGCTTATATCCTCATGTCAACCAACCATTTTCTTCCTTATTTCTCAGAGCTATCTGCAGCTTTATCTCTCCATGGTCATGTGTCTACATTTCTTGTATGATTTCCTTCCTAACAAAGCTTGGACTGCTGCCTCTTGCTATTGCTTTATAAAAAGATTTGATGACTAGCAAATCTGCTTAATTGTGAGGTTGCTTCAAGCACTTCTCTCCAGCCTTTTAGGGGCTGCTCATTTAGGTATCATGTTTCTCTGTATAGTTGTAGTCCTACTAGGCTGTAGCATCAGGCAAAGAAGACTTCTGGTTCTCCTGCCTATCTTTTCTGTGCTAATGGGAGGGCGAACTGTTATATTCCAGCATCACAGGACTGGACTTTCTTCTGACCTGACCTGATGTCTTCCTCTAGGTGTTCAGGTAGACCAATGAGTCAAACAGAGAGCCAAGGTAAACAAACAACAGGCAGCTGTAGTTCCTTAACCACATCCCTTCATGTGGCTATTGCTCCTTTCAGGCGTGACCATTCTTTCTCTTTGCACACTCATACAGTGTCATATGGCAATCAGATCTGTGCTGTGCAGCACCCTGCTGTCCAGCAATGGTCAGTTCTCCAGAGTGCCGGTTATGGACGTGTCCAGTGAGAAAGCTTCTCTTGTTTCATGGGTTTCCCAGCTTTGCACACTGGCCTTAAATTGGTTTCAGTGAATACAGCCAAAATACAGCCAAAAAACATTTTTTTTTCAGGGCTTTGCTGACTCTGCTTTATATTTTTTGTTCTCCTTGTGAGAATACCTACTATCAGTCTATTTCTGTTGTTTAGCAGAGTTTCTGGGAATGGATTTCAGAGGGCTTCCCATCCACCTAGAATTGACTTGATCCATTAGCCTGTAAGTGGCTATAAATGCATCCAGTAGACGGGGTGCAATCATTTGGTCAATATGTTTCTTCTACAGTGCATGCATCTAGAGTACCTTCAGAGCTGGTAAAGTCATACAGCAGATGCTGTTGTCTGTGTCAGAAGACCAATACTAGGCTAGATCCCCACTACCATGGAATAATCATGGTGCTGGAATATAACATGAGTCTTTTTACAATACTCCACTTTTCCCATGATTTCTTATAGGCTGAACATTTTCCCTTCTTGCTTTCCATTGGATCCTGACATCTGCATTTTCCATTTGTCTGTCTGCCTGGCTTCCTTTTTGCCTTTAACTAAAGTACTTGGAGAGTGCTCTTCTCTGTCATTACTGTGACCCTTTCCCAGACAGTTCAGCTGCTCTCACTGCTTGAATTAATTGCTTCAGGTTTGTGTCTCTGAATTCTTTGCTGTAAGCTGCAAGAGTTCCAGGCAACACACTCACGGTGGTGGGAAATGACAGCAGTGACCGGGCATGAGACAACATCTCTGAGAACTCTATAAAGACTCATGTGGTTACCAGGATCCACCAGGCAAAATTGTTCTATTATTAGCAGTTCAGCAGGCAACGCTGGAATGGAGACACTGGGCCTTTGTGAAAGATTTTGATTTTTCAAACTCTTGCACAGATAACCAGTAGATAAATCCCGAAAGACCAGATCAAGTGTTTAGCCTTCCAAGATCAGCCGACTTTAAGTGTGGAGAACACAAGGCTTTCTGAAAAGGAAGCCTGGCCTGGGATTTGTGATGTACATGATTAAGACAAGGCTAGCTCAACAGTAAAATCAGTCGTTGATCAGCTTTTGACTGTAAATGGTAAATAAATTATTTTGACCAAGACTGGAGCAGAGCTGTGGTGTCTGGATATCCACTCCTTGGTGTCCGCAGTGAAGCCAGATGCAGAGATAAATAATGCCAAGTGAGGTGAGTGACACTGATGTCAAATGTTCCATGCTTGCGGCCCAGATGACCTTGGCTTCTGTCCATTCTCTGCCCCACTGCTGATGTTGTAAATTTACAAGTGGATGCCAGTTATCACCTCTATTAAGTAAGCGCTAAAAGGACTCGTTAGACATTATAATCTATCCCAGTGGTCATGCAGTATTTTAGATGGTCTTTTGCACCTTTTCCTCCCAAAGAGATGATTAAAAAAATCTTCACATTCTCATATAATTATCCCTCATGCCTAGCTTGCTATACAAACTCTGTTCCTACTTTCACACTTTTGTAAAATTTTTAATCTGGAAATCCAGCATTGTTAGAAGTGCAAGTCCCCCATACAGGTGTTTTTAGTGTACTTAGTGTGCTAGGCGTGCTATGTTTGCCTGCTCAGGACATTCTTCTCCTTGATGTGAATCTCCATAGACTGACAAATGTCACATTCCTTCATGTTCTATAGGTCAGGTAATTCTGCCCTGAGACAGCAGATGAGATTCAATGTAAATAAATGTGAAGTGATGCATATGGAGAAAAAGCAGTCCATGTAAGGCGGTGGTCTAAATCTACATCATAGCTTTGCCATATATATTGTGTGTTGTTCTGAGCCCCGCATCTCTAAAAGGATATAGCAAAGCTGGAAAAGGTTCAGAGAAGGGTGACAAGGATGGTCAAGTGTATGGAATAATACTGTATGAGAAATAAAGGTTAAAGATCCAAAGCAAACAGAAGAAAGTATTCCATTACACAACATATTTGGAAATAGTAGGAACGCTCTGCTGCAGGATGTTGTGAATGGTGAAAGCTGACTTTGATTCAGGGAGAGACAGGGAAAATTAGCAGAAGAGAAGGCCATCCATCAATGCCCACTAAATACAAATTATTTTGGCTCTGGAAGTCCCTGAGCAGCAAGCTGTTGGAATGTGGTTATGTGAGTTTGCTCTCTCTCTGAGACAGGTTACTGGGTTGGATAGATCTTTTCTCTGATTCACTATGGCCACTCTTAACATTTATGTTCGAAGACTTCATATTTCTAAATAAAATGACAGCTGTCTGGTGGCTAGTCTTCCATTCTAGTTTCCTGGCCAAAAGTGGAAAACCATATTTGAGCCCCTTCCCTTTGAACCTGGCAGCTGGACCAGGCTTTTCCATTTGTGCCTGGAATCATGAGCAGCAAAACACACATTCAATCTACAGCACAGACTCTGCTCTAAAACATTTGGGTTTGTGCCAACAAGCAACAAAACCACATTTTGGAATTTTTAGTGCTGTTGCAAGGGGAATGATGCCTTGAAGTGCAGGGTGCATGTTGCTTCCTGATGCCTTCTCTAACAATCTCTCCTGCAAATGTGTTTTTCCCAAGTTCAGATGGAGGAAAGATCCAAAGCCTTACCTTCTTCATTTCCCTCTCTGCTTACAGAAACTGCTTTTGAAGAGGTAGGTGGCTGCTTTGGTCAACCATTCTGGAGGTATTAGGATGGGCTTTAAGACACAAAACAAAGGAGAAGGTTATGGAGTTTCTACACAATTGGATGTCACTTAGTTTGGCAAGATCATCCCGCACCTGGAAAGGTAGGCTGTAAAACTGCAACCTGTTTTCTACCTAACATATGGTATCTAACCCCACTGGAGGCTTGTGCTTGGCAAGCAAAAACGCTGCAAATTTGATTTCGGCACATATTCAATAGTAGTCATATGGTTTCCACACGCTCTGCTTTGGAGACAGGCCAGTGTGCACAAACAAGGGGATATATAATACCAGTAGTATGGAATTCTCTTCCTCTTTTCAGCTTTCACTAAAAATTAGGTGTCTTTGCTAGGGAACACAAACCATTCCTTCTGGCAAAACAACCCCCAAACCCTAGCCTTCCATTCATCTTCCCTGCATGTATAAAACAAGTTATGAGGTCTAAAGGATCACAAAAAGGACAGGGAAATACCTTCATGCACTGTCGTATTTATTCATGTTTTGTTCACTTCATTATTCACTTCATTATTTATTTCAATAAATGTTATCTGAAGTTCAGAGGTATGTAGGAATCCTAGAGCAGGCAGCTGTAAGGAGTTGGTGTCTTTGAAAATAAGCCGTGTTGGACATCCATGTTTGAGTTTTCTCTGCCTCAATCTACCTACCTAAAAAGAGGAAAGCTGTATCTGCCAGCTGAATTGGCTGGTGCATTGTGGGATTAAACTGGTGACTGGAAAAACGTTTTGAAGTTCCTGTCTGAAAGACAGTGTGTATTCCTGAGGTGGTACGGTGTTTAAACAATGAGTGATAACATACAAGTTCAATTTATTCACTTTACTATGTAAAAGCAGTGCATTAACCTTTTGGATGGAATCACAGCTTCAGCTGGGGAAGGATTAGAGATCTCTTTACATGCATTAATACATGCAAACAAAACCAAACTGATGAATCTATTTACTTGAGAGACAAACTGCCATGGTGTCATTGTCAGCGGGAGCCAGAAAGCAAGGAAACTGTGTCAGGGCATGGGTCAAGACAGCGGTTATAGCTACTGTTAAACAATTCAACAGCTCGGCAGTTCTTCCTCCTCTTCTGCTGTCCGAAGGCAAATGATTAGCTAAGATAGGAACTGGAGCATTCAGGCAATGTCATATTTCATGCTATTTCATGTGTGCCTTACTGCCAAGAGCTCCAAATAGTACGTACTTTTCTTCTATCGTTGAGTTTGGAAGTTTCATCCATTTAATTATGGCACTTGAATCCAGGAGATTGACAAGACAGTTGCTAATAAGCTTGCCAAGATTTGGCCATAAACATTTTGAAGAATAATTGCCAGTTGTTTGGACACAAGACAGTTCCTGTGAATTCATACACTGAAAATCTTGATTATATTTGGGATCTGTGATTCTGGACATACTAAGAAATAATTCACCAACAGTGAAGAAGCTTCAGAGGAGCCCAGCTGTGTGCAGTCATGTGGCTACTGAGAGTTCAGGTGGAACAACTGTCCTGGGGTCTGTGGGTTGCAGAAACAGTGCAATATCAATGTAAGCACTCAGTGACTGAACATTGAACCCAATCCATCTGCTGGCACTGGAGCCCATCTCAATCACATGATGCTACTGAGGTTGGACAGAGATGTAAATGTTCAGGAAATTTTGTTCAAATAATGCATTGGCCTGGAGGCTGGCACGAGGCCTCAAGGTACTGAGGATTTGTTTGTGTTCTGGTGAGATTTCAGATGTAGCCCTGTTGCTACCTAAGCTGAGTATTTGTTACTGCCCCTCTTTAAGGTGATATCCCTGTTGCCACGCTGCTGAGGTGGAAGGAAGCACAAGGGCCATAAATCAAAATTTTAAATTTGGGATTATGAAGTAAGGTTGTTAAATCACATTTGGGAACTGATGGTAAGCTCAATTTACAAGGCAGGCTGGTCACCTGTTGGTCCTGGCATCATCTGACACCATGTGCCTACACTTTTTATCACAGGTTGGCCCCTATGACAAGAGAAAAGATGGAAAGAAATCCTAAAGAGACTCTGAAATGTAATTTTTTTCATGTTTTAAGTCAGAAGGAGGGAAGAGATAAAGAAGGACAGCTCCTTGCATTCAGGAGAACCTCCCTGTCTGAGAGCTTGAGACTATTCCCCGTGTAGCAGTGAGGCTACCACCAGCAAACAGGGTGGCTCTGAACATGTCACTGCAGGATGCCAAGGCAGATGGGTGCTTCCAGACCAGCCACTGTGTCCTGTTATGTTAACAGACCTGTAAAAGGAACAAGGTGTACAGGTGCTGTGTAATCCCCAGGGCTCAGGCGGAGACCAGGGAAGAATAATCTGACTTTCTGATGGAAACTAACTCCAGGGACTGATGGTTTATTTCTTGGCTCACATGATAAGGGGATTTTCCCCAAAAGTCAAATCCATGCCTCTTTTAATACACATTATATTGATTCTGGCCACTTCACCTAGCCTGCAGCTTCTGGGAGGTGGAGATGAAACTCAGCACTGAAAACTTTCACTCCTTGACACATTTCTCGCTCAGGTTACTTGTGTCTAGAAGGTGACAGTACAGGTTCTATTGGTATATTAGCATTCCTAAATACACTGTATGAAAGCATGCATCTGGAACAAGGCATTTCAGCATCTCTCTCCCCTGGAGAGTCAAGCAGAAGTCAGAGTTGTGCATGTGTGTGTGAAAAACAAAGGCGCATCGCGGCAGCATGAGATGAGAAAGGGATCTTCCACAGTTATACTTGCCAACAAGAATGACACTGACATTTGGCACTTCTCCGACGCCTTTCAGCTGAGTGTATTAGAGAACTGTAAAAGGACAATGTGTCTCAGAAAGGGTTATACTGAGAGACCAAGAAATTAGCTGGGCAGATGAAAGTCATGCAGACAACACTTCTTAAGGCTTCCTGGGGTGGGGGGTGTGTGTATTTGCATGGCAGGCTTGGGAACTCTCTCCCAATGCATTTAATTAAGAACTTTCCAAATTTTAAGTATCCCCACTATTTTTTGTTCACTGAACAGAGAAGATCAGCCCAAAACACATGCATGCATACTCACAGTGGGTAAAATTGCAAAAGGTTTGAGTGCTGTTGAAGTAGAAATCTCCATGATTTTTGCTTTTGAGAAGTTCCTTCCATATATCGAGATGTCTCTACTTCAGACATAAATATGGGTAAAGATTTTCTACTGGGAGAGAGCAGGTAGGAGCAGAGAACTGGACCAGGGAAACTCCAGCTCTCCTTTGCTGGCATATCCCATTGCAGTGCACCTCTGTGGCCATGCAGCACAGAGGAAGCCATGTACAGAGGTGCCTGGCTGCACAACTTCAGTGTTACAAAAAGATTTTGCAGTGATTTTTTCATCTCCTGTGCCTGACAATTGCAAATACAAGCTGCAAATGACAGCTGTGGTAGTTTGTAGAGCATCGCTGTACACATAGGGCTGATGCGCAGTGCTGTCTCTCAGGGGAGTGAAGGGACTGCCACAAGCTGGCATTCACCCCACTCGCCACAGGAGAACTCTCCATTGAAAGATATTTGTAGAGAAAATTTCCGTTTCATTGTCGTCTTGTGCCAGTGTGGCTTCAACACAGTGGGTATACTGTAGGGCACTGTTACCTTTTGAACTTGCATTTATAGAAATTTGGTTTATTCCTGCGAAAATGAATAACATTATTTCACATATGAAAAGGTTTCGTGTGAACAAATGTAAAGCGCTTTTATTATCTTAAGGATCTGAAGTCACTTCTCCCCATCCTTCCGCTTGCAAAGATTACTAATGCCTGTAAAGAGGACTGCAGATAGCTGTGGTGGGGCATGAGGAGGCTGCGTGGGCACGCAGGGCAGGCAGTGCGTCCTTAAGGCACAGCTCACTCAGGTAGCCTCTTCACCAGCTGGGTCGGTCGCTTCACATCGTACCTGTGCCGAGTCCTCTGCATTTCAGGCTTTGCTTGCTCCTGATGGGGACTGGAGAGTGATTTTTGAGGCTTGGTGCAGCACTAGGACCTAAGTGGACTGCCCAGGGCTATTTAGGGAGCCAGAAGATAGACTGATAGAAATTAGTGGTCCTGATCTAGTCACTAGAACCACCTCTTTTGCTCACAATAGCTGTCACCGATTCCTCCTTCAGTATTATCATCATGGTGTTTAAAATAGATTCAAATAGCCTTTCATAGACCTTGTACAGCCTTTTCAGGCAACTCACCCTGTTTACTACCTTTGTAACTAGATGTTGAGAAACTACATTTCAATTCTAGTCTTGCTGCTCATTTACTGCCATTCTTCCTCACAGCAAAAATGTTCTTTATACCACTTTCAGGAACAGCGTTGTCCTTAAAAGAATGTTTTTGCTGCCTCCTCCAGGATGCTCCCTTGTGGGCAACACTATTCTTATGCTTATATTCTTAATTTCCTGCTCCATGTGCTGCTATATTCTCTTATACTGTCCTGGTGGCAGTGTTGCTTGACACCTCTAAAACTCAGCTGCAGGTGTTACTGCTTTCTGATAAATCAAATTCCAAGCACATTCATGAGCGTATCCTAAGTGTACATCTGAACTGTGGGATTATTTTCCCCATTGCTCAACAATTCACATTTTAAGTACTTTGCTGAAGACTTTCATTCTCACTTTCCTTTTTGGCAAGAGCACTACACATGAGTGGCTGTGAGGTGAAATCTATACCGATACAGAGGGGTTGCACAAAGGCAGTATCAGAAGCCCAAGTCCTCTGAGCTTTCACAGGACCACAATTTAATCTAGGTGAGTTAAAGGTGCTAGCGCAACGAGGCCCTCATCCCTGGCATGAAATTTATCCATGGTGATTAGGGAAACCCTATAATTTGGGCTATTTTGGCACATTAGGCACTTTCTAAAGCTAAATGAATCTCTTATCCCCTTACAGCTCCACTCTGTCTGCGAATCTGCTCTGGCCAGCTGCTTGTACTTACTGCCATGCAGTCTGTCCTATTTATGCTTCAGTGTGCTCTGTTCTGCGTAGACTATTTATCTTCCATGTTAAAGAGTTTTTGCTCTTGAGGTCTCATTAATGTATTGGTTCCTGATACACACATACACACACACAAAACCCCAACAAAGAATGCAAACACAATTCCTCCTATGCCAAAGCCCCAAATTAATATGAAAGTAGCTTTATTGTTATTGGAAAATGTAGAGGGATGCAATGTAACAGATTAGGTGGTGACATATGAAACAAATGGCCTAATTAATAACTCATCATTCCAGGGACTGTGTCAGTAGACACAGTTATTTTCTGTGACATTTATTAATGAATTTGCTGGTGGTCTCCACAGAAACATCTTGAACAATGAACATTTTACTTCTTAACTGAATTCTCACACAGAACTTAAAGGCAGATACCAACGGGAGGCCCCTAGACTTATGTGGAAGAAATGCTGTGAGTTTCAGAGGAGTGTAAATGCAACCCTGAAAATCAGGCCACTTCCTTATGGGCCCTAAATGTGCATGAACTCTGAAGGAGAGAGTTGCCCACTCTGCCTTTCCACACCCAAGGAGCTGTGGTCATGCCCAAGCACTCTTTAGCATGGGAGGATCTTCGGGCATATTCTCTCTACCTGGTTCTTGTTGACATCATTGTTTCTCCTCCTGCCTCTGCCCATGGAGAGCAGACTGTGGCTGAACACTGTCCAACCAGGGTGAAAGAAGAGTCATTTGGCAATGTACAGGGTTCTTAATGAAGACGGGCTTAATATAGAGTTAACAGGCTTTAACTGGGCTATCCAAAAAAGGTCATACCCAGCTCCCATTATGTCTTAAGGATAGTGTGTACTGAATGTCTTTAAAAACACAGCCAAAACCAATGAGGTTTGAGTATATCCCACCACAAATAATTCTTGTTTCTATTCCTTATAAGGACAGAGGATGCAAAGGAATGAGAAGGGATAGAATTTGTTCAGTTTTCTGGAGCTTAAAGGTGAAGATTCAATTTCTCATGTGAAATTAAACACAACTAGGTACATCAGCATTTTTGGAAATCTTTCTGTGGCCATGATCCTCAAGACCACACGGTATCTAACTCCATCTAAAGTCAATGGGAACTGAGCATCAGTCTGAAGATCTAAATCTTAGGAGGATTTTCAAAAGTGCCCAAGGTACCAATTTCCTGTTAATACCAAATACAGCCTGGCTGACTTCCACAGAACAGAATACCGGGTTTGACATCTACTGCCATGAAACACAGGGGCCGATACATTTCACATAGGCTGAATATGTCTATTAAACCTCCATTCTCAGACTGTTTCTTCAACTGGTTATCAATGTGCCTAATTCAGTGCTCACAAGTTCTCCCCCTGAAGTTACTGTGTGTGAAAACACTCATGGAAATGGGAGGGACCTTTCACAAGTTTTTCCAGGCTTTACCATTCTAACTTCAAAAAGCTTATAGCAATGTCAGTCATGAGGTTATGCAGGATCTGGAGGGGGTTAAAGAACCGGGACCCTAAAGGGCTATAGTTAGCTGTGAACTCAGAAAACCTATTTCTGACATGAATACTAGCACAGAGACATGAAAACTAGTTCAACATCAGCCTTAAATAAAGGAACATGACTCAACAAGAATACATTCTTATTAGCAACCAGTTGTCTGTTCTAAGGAAAGCAGAACATGCTAATATATGTAACTATAAAGACAGATTCCAAAATATTAAAGTTCGTGAGCAGAGGTGTTGACAGTTAAATTGACCTTCTGGCAGGCATTTCCAGCTTGTAAGGGAGCAAACAGCAACTCTTCAGCTTTCAAAACATTTACCAAAGATAATAATTACAAAGCCACATAGTTTCAGAATGACTTTCATTTGTCAGGACAGTTAACAGCAGTGAGGAGCAAAGCCAAGAGAAAAGCCAAATGCTAGCAGGAAAATACTGACAAATCACTTGATGTAAAGCTGAGCCTTATAGTGTTACAGGAAAGCACAGGACCTGTCATCTAGTCCCAGCAGGCCCACACTGAATCTATTACAGTCGTCTGACCTGGGGAGGAACCAGGCTGCATTGGGGTTGTACCAAGGAGTGTAGTACAGCCCTGGGGCAGGATTTCCAGTCTGGCAGTGGCTCTTTCACCCTTCATCCCTTTCCAAGTCTGAGTGGATATGGGTGAGACTGCATCATTGTCTCATCCAACAGACCCAGAACATACTTCATGTTGCCAGGGAAAAGGATAGAGAGGAATGAGGTATCTAGGAGCAGACAACAGGGATAACCACCCCTGTGGGAAGGGAAGTGTCTGGGATATTATCCTCTTCTGCTTGACAGGAGTGGGAAGTGTGTCGCTCAGTGGCTTTGTTCTGCCTCTTGCTTTGGCACCCAGTTCCAACTTCCTTCTCCTGCCACCTTCCCTCCTGCCCTCTCCGGCCATCCCTCTGGCCTTATTTCTTCTATTCTGCAGCAAAAGTGGTGGTTGGCAACCAGCTATCCAGAGCCAGCATACCTCTCAACTGGCCTTTTATCTGGTTCTCATTATAGCCACTGGAGCTTGCTGAATTTAACACAGGCTCAACAAGCCACCTCGCTCTGCAGGCATGTTTGCAAAAGCTGAACTTATAATACCAGCTCTGGGCTATGCAAATTTGGGATGCTGGTTCATTCGTAAATGTTTTCCAAAGACCTATCACTTATCATCTCTATTAATTCCTGTGCAAAATAAACATTGTAGCTAAATGAGGCAGGATGTGTGAGAACTGATTTGGGCTAAATAACCCTTAGCAACATAAGCTGGTTTCAGATATAATTTAGGTTGCCTGTTGAGTTTTATCTTTCGAGTTTTTGCTTTGTAACTCAGCTAACCTAGAGCACTGTTGGTGCTCTTCTGCTTTCTGTTTTGGAACAGATCCAGAAATAGCAAAATACATTGCAGAAGAGGCTGTTTACAGAGGAGGTCTGGGAGTACAGAAGCAGGAGAGAGAGAAATTTTATGAGTGAGTCTGTTCATATTAATTTTCTGTCCTGATTAGGCAGATTGAGAATGTTTCAATAAGCCTGTATTATTTGCTGTGCAGAAAGAAGACAGCCAGGGTGCAGACCCCGTTGAGCTCTGTCTATCCACATATAAACAACATGGGCTATCCACAAAGATGTTACTCTTGGGAGTAACTCACAGCTACAGCAGCTGCCACCAACTACAGTAGCTGCTCAGCTGGGGAGAATTCCATAATGTTGACCATTACAATAGCAAAGGATATCATACATTTGTTGCCTAACATGCAGCTCAGAAAAGAGAATGTAAAAATCTTCTGGTCTTGCAGTCAAGCCACTGGCTGTCTGTAGTGCATCTTACCAGACACAGCATGAGAACACAACTCCCAACAGATACGCTAGTCCAATGTTCCCCATGTGGATGAGCTGCAAACAGAGATTTCTGAGCATCAGCAAAGTGTAGTGGCTTGCATAACATACCACAGCCTGGCCACGATTTGGCAATATCAGCAGAAGTATATTGAGGTGTTATCATAGTACTTCCCTTTTCACACTTCAGAAAGTCAAAAGGAATATTAAGTCATCCAATCTCCATACTGTTATTCCTTTCTAATACTTCTGGAAGCGAATACTATGTATAGATGACACCACTGTCTTGCTGGAGCGAGGTAGAAACTCTTCAGGTAACTGCCTGTCCTTACAGAAAAAGAAGTTTCAGCTTGCAGAGAATACCTGGCTTCAGAGCAAGTATAAACAAAGTTGGCAACTTGGGTCATTGAACAGATGTTAAGAAACACAAGGCAATTACAGCTCCTTTAACACAATCTTTTTGTGTTGAAACTATTGTGGCATCTACAGAATTATTTGTCATTGACTTCTGTGGGTGCAACTCAGTATGTGCTGCTGCGTCTCCTGTGAAATGCTGTCGTAAGTACATGTAGGCAGACAGACCAACACATCAGATATGGTCAGATCAAGTCTCGTAGGGTAGTTTCTAAATCTGAGACATTTTCTAAGATCTTGCCATTCAAGAGTCCTGTGTTTCTGAAGGGTTTCATAGATCTCATTTTACCCACAGAAGGCCAGAGCTATGAACAGTCAAACCAGTAGTGTCTTTAGGAAAGAAGAAGAAAAAGAGCAAATCCAGTTTCTCCCCCAGTCATGGATTCCTGGACATGTACCAAGGCCCTTAATGGTTCTGGGACTGGTCAAAGGTGATGCTGACAATGTTGACAATTTTCTGGAATAGCAAACATTCATTTGTGATGGGTACTTGAGGAAATCATCTGTCCTATCAGACAGATCTGTCCTTTCAGACTCATTATATTGTTTGTGGCAGAAGAGTAGGTAATAATCATCAACATCCTTGGCCCATGTTGGCAAAAGGAGTATTTTTCTGTAGTCTGTCTTTGCCCAGATGAGTTTGGACCAAAGTCCAGAGAGATTGACTGAAAGCCTGGAACACTTTTTGGAGCTTACTACATTTAACAGTTTAGTTTTACTTCGTGCAGACCTTTTGCAAGTCGAGGGGAGCATAGCTGCACAAAAATATGGAGATGCTGACTCTGCACACCAAAAAATCTATGCTTGGCTCAGCATGGAAAGATGTATTTTAGATACTGTACTCAGTCACATCTTCCACATATACATATCAGTTCTCTCTTTTCCCACAGTGACTGTTCCCCCTCGTTAACTAACCTCACCAAGCTCTTGCCTTTGAGGCTAATCCCACTGTCTTCATTCACCCAGACAGTAATAACCCAGCACTGCATGATCAGCCATCTCCCAGCCTTACTCACAGAGGCCCTGTGGCTTTCTCTCCCGCACTAGGAAATAATGGGGTTTAGGGCATACAAGTGACCATCCAGGCAACTTCCACACAGGCAGCATGCAGGGAGCCAAGTCCCCCTCTGTATATGTGCTGGGAGGACCAATGTCAGATGTGCTCCACGGGGCACATTCAAGCTGCATCTGAACTTCCTTTCACGGGTTTGCTGTCTGCGTGACTGATGCGCCTGGTGTCAAGGCAGCTTTGGAGCCGCCCTGAGCACACAGTGGGGATTCACCCTCTGGGCTTGGAGATCCTTCTCTTCTAATTATTTCTAGAGAATTACACAGATGAAGTGTACAGACATGATTAGACTTACCATGGATTTAAGGGGTACTTATGTGTTGCATGGTGCAGAGTAAACCATTACTGTGGGAAACTACATTCTGCTCAAAATATGTGCAGCAGGAATGGATCCTTTCTTTGTAGGGATCTAAAAATACCCCCAATCACTATAATCTAGTTGTGTAAACCCTCTGGCTACAGGATTAGAGAACTCTATATATGGAAGTCTAAGGACTAAGGTTGCTAAGGTCATAGAGTGTCCATAATATATGATATATGAATTCTATTTCTTGTCCCACATTACTGTAACAATGCATTAAAAGTGTTTTGCCCCTTCCTCTCTTTCCCTTTCTCCCTTAATTCTCACATCATCCTGGTGTCTCCATACGTGAAGGCTGGAATGGTTTTTCTTTTAACTTCATATCATGATGACATTGGGATTGGGACTCCACAGGCTTGCACTGAAATAATTGACACCATTTGCATTTCACATTCTAACAGCTTCATAACAAGATCTCTGTAGACTTGCACTGAAATTGTTTTCCCACTGAAGTCTTACAACACAGCAGCAACATAATGACATTTTAATGGGATCCCTATAGACTTGCCATGAAATTGTCAAGAGAAAATAGTGGTGATGTTAATTGAATTGGGAGCTAACATTGTTAAAATCAAATGTGAAAAGTAATTGCTTTGTGAGAAAAAACACATGAATTTAGGTGCTGATCCTGTGAAGATATATGCATGTGAGTAATTTTGCTCATAGAAGCAATCCCCTTGAAACCTACTTCTCTGGGGAGCAAAGTTAGGACCTAGAAGAAACCAATTCATTTTATCTTCTGCCATCATATACAAAATGGCTAACCCAAACACAACAATCAAAGACTGTACCTCAGCTGTGACATTTCCTATGCACGTCTGTGCAGATGCTAAGCACAAATTACCTGAAAAGCTTGGCACTTGACATCATGAATCCTCTAACTGTACATAAATACAGTAACAGTTGCTTAGCTGGCAAAGCCCTTGGGTAAAACCATATTCACAATGAAGTTGCTGGGACTGGTGTCACTGACTGTAGCAGAGCTAGCTTGCCGTTCCCAGTATCACCTTCCTGTGGATCCCAAAGGCTCAAACACACCTGCTTTGGAGCCTAAATCTACAGAGATGAAGGCTGTTCTTTTTAATCCTTGTGTTTTCTGAGACATAAGAATGTGTTTGAGTGAAGATTTTCTCTTTTATTTCTAGTGTGAAGAGAGAGAGAAAATTGCTTTAAAAATGAACCTTGCAATTCTCATGTCATCGTGTGAGTGTCAGACTTTGGAGTTCAGTTCTTTCAAAAGCAACTGCTGGAGTGGGCAATGCCACCTGACTGTGGAAAATAGGGTGAATGTTCTGACCTTACTCCCTTGCCTATAGCATTGTATGTAAGAATTACACTAAAATCTACTGACAGTTTTTTAGTTGGTCATAAAACAGCCATAGTACAGCCAAAAATAATCCCACCTGATCAGAAGGACCTAAAACTGTTACATCTAACATACTGAGTTCTGACCAGAAATAAAGAGGGTTTTATTGGGGATATTTCTGAGACTACTTCTTCATAAGCAGAGCTGCATGTCAGGAGGAGGTAAGAAGATCGATACAGAAAACAAACCATTAGCAATGATAAATTATTCCCTTTCTTTGAAGAAAAGCCTAGAGTCATTGATCTGTCCTGGAATCCATGCAGACCTACTCCTCAGATGAACAAAAGACTGAACAATAGAGTCCCGATAGGTGGCCTGATAACTCAGGAGATTAGTGCAGGGCTGCTGGCTGAGCTCTGGGCCAGGGTTTCAACCTGCCTTCATGGAAATCAGATCAGAACATTCACCATCAACTTCAGTAGAGGCAGGAGACATTTTTGTGTCAGGTAAAACCAAAACTAGGAACTGAGTTATTAGGGAAAGAATACGGAGAGAACAAAACAGAAAATATTATTATGTCTTGGTTTGAATTCACAATTCATCTGCATCTCAAATATTGCATGCATTTCTGGCATTTCTTCATACCAAAAAATGATGTAGTTTGTCAAAAAATTATAGGGTAAAAGGGCTGATGAGAAGTAGGAAATGGCTTCTGCTTAAGGAGAAGTTGAAAAGACCCTTAGTTTGCATTAAGGACTGTAAAAGGATGGGGGAGGATACAGAAGGTGACAATTTATATAGAGTCATTATTTCTAACATCACAAGGACATGGAGACACCCAATGAAAATAATTGCTGAATATAGAACTGAGTGAAGGAAGCCCTTTTTTTTCACACAGCATGTAACTAAACTGTGGAACTCATTGATGCAGGATATTGTAGATGGCAAAACCCCAAAGCAAGTCTGAAAAATATTACATGCCCTCATGGAGGATAGGTCCACTGGCAGGTTTTAAAAATGATGATCTGGTTGCAACACTGAGCTTACAAATTCCCTTATCCAAAGGTGCGTAGATGTACAAGGGAGAAGAGCAATATGTGCCTGCTCTAACTCCTACACTCTCAAGTATTCCTTGGAGTACACTGTCATGGGACTTAACTAGATGCACTTGCCTGTGGTTGGACTGAGTGCAGCTGATCTCAAGTCTTACAGAGTGTTGTGTGAAACAAGTCAGCAGTCTCCAGTGAGACTGCAGACAACTAGTCCAGCAGACAACTGGACAAGTTGTCTCCTTGTTAAACCACCACTCCAAGCAGCACCTCTGTGCCTGTCAATGCTACCTGAATAGTGAGGACTTCAGAAAGCAGAAAGCCTGACTGACATCAGGCTCCCACATAAGGACTCTTCAGATGGTCTGGAAGCACCCTGATGTGGCAGAGAGATGCTCCCTGTGATGTTTGCTCTGTGACCAAAGAGAGAATTTCAAGCAGAATGTTTGTCAGTCCATTACTCTTTCCCAGCCACTATGTTCCTCACAGACTAGATGTTCAAGTGCACAGTGCCAGCACTTACCTAATGGATTCTGAATTGTCTTTTTAATTTTTAGAAATCGTATAATATTATTTAGAAAAACAACTTGCCTTTTGGCTTTGCTTTACAGCTAGGAACAAAACCAGACAGTGAAGCCAGCCGTGGCTCCCTTCAGACCACTCCTGAAATGCCTAAAGATGAGCACATCTGACTAGCTCAGCTGTGCTGGAACTCCTGGCCAACGAGATCTATTTATTATAGAGTGTGATTGTCAAGTTACTTATTTCAGTGGCTCCACTGCTGCAGTGCAGAAATCCTGGGTGGTCCTTGAGGCCATTGTGAGTGCTCTGCACCTGGAGCTGCAGAAAGTATTAAGAAGTAAAGCGTACACATGGCTGGCTTGGTGGACTGTGACCAGTTGGTCCAAAGTTGTGGGAACCACCAGGCAAACTGTAATCCTTAAGGGGCCAGAGTCCATTCTCATGTATTCAGAAAGAGACCCATAATTATTTCAGCTGAAACCAGATCAGGCACCAGAGCTGGACAAGGGACAAAACATTAAGTTGTTTCATTTCATTCTGACCTCTTTTTATGGCAATAACTGCTAAAAGGAAAACAAATGTTCATAGCGATCTGCTTTGTTCTGCCTTTGCATGTGGAGCACACAAGGGGCCTTTTCATGCAGAAAAATGCATAAATCACTCCCCTAGTTTTACTTATGGGAATGCAGCATTTTCATATTAGAGAAATACAGCCAGTAACGAGATGCACAGACATCCGACAAAGAAGAGTAGGGATTTCAGAAAAAAAAAAGGAGAGACGATTTAGATATTAGCCAAAATGAATCAGGAACCTCATGAGGAAATGTGATTACAGGAATTATGCAGAGAAAGCATTTCACCTATATATACAGGGCCAGATTCTCAGCAGCTAAGTAGATGTAGTTTTACTCACTCACTTCCAGAGAGAATACTACAGGAAGCCAGTTCTGTGATCATCTTGGGATCATTTAATTACTGGCTGCTGCTTTGCCTCTCTTCCTCCTTTTTTTGTGCTAGTTTTACTGCTCATGAAAATATACTCAACAAAAAAGTAATTTTTTATTGTTTTTTACAGGGTCAGTTTCAGTGGGATCAGTAAACAATCAGACACTCTGGGTGATGCAGAAACACTAATGCTGATGCAGGGAGGTAGGTAGAACATCTGGAAAGGGTGAGAGAGAGGGTGGAAGCAGTCCATAGCTAAGTCAATAATATAAAGGCCTTCCAATATCCACCAGCTGGAGATACGGTGCTATGGATACAGCAGTTTGAGCAAGAAAATGGCCACAGTAAAAGATCAAACCAAATGACCTTAAGGTACAACCAAAGTAGCATGATAATGTTGCATTTCTGTATCTTCCCAGTTAAGACAACTAGATGTTTGCTCCTGATCAGACATCAGCTATGTCAGACATTGTAGGACTGCAGTGAATGACAGCAGAACAAATCTTTATGTAGATGATTTTTATTTCAAATACTATGAAAGCAGTTCCATTATTGTTGATCAAAACATAATTTATTTTAATAGAAGTAAGCTGTGCTTATTTTAAAGTGGGTTTAGATAGTTTTCCAGAATCGGTTAGTAAAATACCACTATGTTAGAAAGAACAATGTTTGTAATAAGTTTTCAATAACAGTTTTGTTAAAAAAAAAAAAAAGTGATTATATAGTAAGAAAGTATATCTAATGCGAAGCTGTAGAAAAAATGGCTTTTAAACCAGCTCATGTTTCACTAAACTGTTGCTAGAAATGCTAAACTTGCTAGAAATGGTTCCAGCTTCATTAGTCAATGAGGAGGGTAAAAAATGCTCATTTCTGGCTGATTGCACCCACTACAGTTGTTTCACAGTACTCTCTTGTCTACAGTCTGTAGTCTCTGTATAGTTCTCATAAACCTTTTGGGAAGGAATTATAGTTTTGTTTCACATTTGCAGCTCATCTGAACAGTATGGTCTAGATCTATGATAAGGATGCTTAAAAGCTACTGTACTGTTAACAGCAACAGAACTGCAACCGTGACACCTTAACAGAGGATTTACAAATAAACAAGTCACAAAATAATCTCATGTTTTGTGTTCACAGGATGTTGTTTTCCCTCACTAAGGCTCATGCAGCACACAGGGTATAAAAATAAGAGAGAAGCATTCTCAGAAAAAGATGGTAGATTCATCATACGTGGTAAATTGCTTGTAAGACTCAAATTTTGGTATGGACATTTTCATCACAGAGACTGACTGGGAAAACTCTTCAGGGGCATTTGTGCATGCCCTTGCTTTAAAGGGCTAAGCATCTAGGTCCTGCCTGTTCTACACCTTCTTACTAGCTGATCGCAAGTCTGAGTTGCAATATGTTATGTGCTCATAAACTACACAGTTAAGACTCATGAAATAACTACATCAGACAGTCATGGTTTGCCTCTGCCAAAGACCTGAAGTGGTACTTTGATGACTTCCCTTAGGCAGGCTGTAACCCTTATTTCCTCAAGTGGAAGAATCTATTCACTGTGTCTATTCTGTAAACATTTTGACTGGTCTTTCAGTGCTCTAGCTCTCCCAGGTGCAGTAAAGCTTCCCAGATGAAAATTTTTGTGTAAATAGTGTACAGATATCCCCTGGGGAAGAGTACAAAGGGACCTCTCCAGATTTCCCCAGAAGGCTCTGACACAAATGTGGCAAGGGAGCAGAGCAGTGTAGTCTCACCTCCTGGTAGTTTATTTTGTTGTGTTGTGAAAAAGACCAGTGCATGAAGGCATAGATGACATCCTTGCCTACACCACTGAGCCTCTAAATGAGCTGCATAGCTACAGAGGCTATGTATGCTGTATGTGTTAGCTGTGCATTCCCACAGATATCTTGAAGACCATATTGCTCCCAAGACCTAACTTCATGTCCATATAGTTGCTCTATAGACACAGGTGCCTTTAAATTATTTCTGTCCCCTAGATAGGTACCAGAGGAGTCTCTCTGGGGAGTGCCAACATTCTTCGTTTGTCCAGTGTCTACCTTTAACATTTCCAAAACAGCCTTGGAGGTGACCAAAACAACCTCCGTGAGTGTGCAGAGCCAACTCATGCTGCAAATTAGGCCATGCTTAACTATCCCTCAGGGGAGAACAGGCTATTACTGTCAAGAAACAGGATTTAAGTTTCACATGAGTTGTGCATAAACCCTACCTGCTCCTGAGAACAAACTATGTAGATGGGCTGCTTGTCTGATCAGAAGTCCTGCCTGAACACCACCTGGAACACAGTGTAAACATACCCAGGGTGGCTATTGCGTGAGGAGAGGAAAGCGAGCAAGAGGGCCGTGGTGTGGCCCTAATTTTGTTGGACATGGATCATATGTGACTGTAATGAATTGACTAGAAAATCTTGTAGCCTGAGTGAGCCCTAAAATAAAACAAACATAGTCCACATGCACAGAGGAGGAGAGGAAAGCATTGCTATATAAAGGATGATTTGCATTCAGATTCAATCACTATTCAACCAGGATGTGGCATCCCAGCTCATAATGGCAATCCTGAAGATTTAGAATGAGTTTACCATCAAATAATACACCAAAGCTTTAGTGAAAACCTGTATTTGATACAAATTACTCATGCTGTGGTAGTTTAAACATACACCCTTCTTTATATGGGTTTGATCAAAACTGGCAGGCAAAATACAAAGAGCAGTGTCAATTAAACTCTATGGGTGGAGAGGAATGTATGCAATGTAAATGAGAAGTAGCAGTATGTCAAGGGTTCTTGCCGTCTATTGTTTAGCGGTGGGTGATGTGTAGTTCAGATGGACACTTCATCCATGAAGTTATCCTATAATCAGATACACACAGGAAATGCATCATTTTCAGGCATCATGTGTCCGCTCTCCCTCAGGATAAAGCAAGCTGGGAAAGCATTGTTTAAATAATGATGGATGTCACCTGCTGAAGCTAAATCTCACTATTTGCAGCCTTCTCCATTCCTAGGAAATGAAAGTCACTGCAGGTGCCACAGGGAGATACCTTGGAGAGGCAAATGCTGTGATTTTAATGCAATCTACAGGACTGTTTACTTACCATATCTGTAGCTCAGTTTGGCTAGAAGCTGTAACTCATTTTTTTTCTTGTAGTTACCTGGTGGGATGGAAGAAAGGTGTCATCCGGGAAGCCATTTACATGTGTTTTCAAATCATCTTTGAAGACGTGAGTAGGGAGCTACCTACCCATTGTGTTTGGAGCCAAGTATCTAGTGCCACAGTTGGTGTAGAGGTAAATTACTGTTTTCCAACAGATGTCGGGGGCTCCGATTCTCTAGGGACACTTGGTCAGGCTTCCCATGCAATAAAAAATAGCACCCGTCCATTTTCCTGAATAAGGGAGTAAGTGCTGCAGACTTTAATACACGGAAAATCTCTGTGCACAAATATATATATTTGTATGTTTATATATATTTATATGCATACACATATGTTTTCCTACTAAGAAAACAACCGACTGCTTAAATAAACTGCTTTCATTCTGAGTTCATAATCACTCTTGCATGCATATATGCACACACACAAAGGGATGGAGACAACTGGATCTCTAAATAGAAACGTACATGTTCTGGCTGTTTCTGGCTTTGCTTTTCCTCCAAGCCTCCCAGGCAAATGGCAGCAAGGCTCTAACTCTTTCCAAGTGAGCCTCCTGAGGCTTGTTTGCCTGAGTTCAGGCCTCTCACAGGGAGCACACTGAGCTGAGCTACCTAAAAATCTGCCCTGCATACTTTCTGGCATCCGTGCTGGATATGTGAACAAGATTATGTTACCTTCTTGAGGTAGGCTTAAGAGTTATGTCATGTATTTAAGGGATATCAATAGTGCATGTGAAGTGTGCGCACTCCTGAAAGCAAAAGCATTGAGTTGTGACATGAAAAGTGATAGGAAGCACCAGCCTCAGGTTTCCTTAGCCCCAGTGAGCAGTTTAACAAGGCTTCATGATGCATGTCACCTCTCCTGCCATGCCCGTAGGACACGTTGCGTGTCTTTATTCCTTGTGCATACTATACCGACTCAACTGTAATTATAAATATATGTTTAGTGTCACTTCAAAGCCTCCCCTTGACAGGGGTGTTCCCTTTTCAGGGATTTTGAATCTCTGACATTCCTTCTTCAGAAACTTTGGAGGAGGGTGTGATAGCCTCCTGCTGACTGTTACCTTTGTTCAAAGGGACTGCCAGAGAAAACCCATTGCAATGCAGAGGGAAAATTGACTTTTGTGTCACCCATTGGACATGCATTGGCTTCTAAAACAGGAGGCCATTTTCTATGCTCAGCTGTTTGTTGGTGTTTGTTTTTTTTTTTTTTTTTTTTTTATCTGGAAGCTATTTAATGATGGGTACAGAAAGCAGATTTGTAAGACATGGAAAGGTTAACAGTAGTTTAGACTTTCCACCAGGTAACTCTGCTGAACAGAAAAAGCTGCTCCTGGCTGTGCTTGTTCATTGCCTATATTTTATGCAATCCAGCCATGGACTTTCCTAACCCATTTATTCATTTTGTGGCATTTTCCTGTGAACTGGCCATTTTTTTAGAAGTATCCATCTGTCAGTTTATTATATTATTATATTACAGTACCATCTAGAGGTCCCAAATGGGATCAGGGCTCTGCATAGTAGGTGCAGCATGCAGTTGTCTTCCGGAAGATAAAGTGTACAACCTGAGTAGATGAGAGAAAGAAGGATTATTGTCCCTGTTTTATCCATTTTGAAACTGTCCCTATTTTTTAAATTTTGCATTCAGTAAGATGCATACTGTCAGACAAGTAATACAGACATACCAGGTCTGTCATTTTGGATAGGACTATACTGCTTTTAAAGATAACCCACTGCCCTACATAGATTCCACCAGGAATCTGTCAGATTTCTGGCTGTCGGGCAGCCATCAAGAACTCCCAGACAAAAAGGCTGTTGTGTGGATCAGCACATCTCAGACACATCCAATAACTTTCTTTGGACTGGTTGAGAGGTATCAAAATAAGAGACAGAGCTGGGACGCGAACAAGGTCTGCTGAGTGTTAATCACAAGCCTCTCCTGCTGCCTTATTGTTCATTGGTCATAGTGACCTGAAAATGAGAAAAACATTGTCTGGCAAACTTTCATCTTCTTTGTAAGGGGCTTATATTTCTGAAAGACTTTTCATCATATGGGATTTATGAAGATATTTCTGAGAGGGTGAGTTCCCAGACCTTTAGACCTGGACCTAAAGAAAGTGTTTTCATAGACTTCCTACGAAAATTCCACAGTGTAATGTCACTGAAGATGGCAGTACTACAAACCTGAATTCATGGCAAATTTGGGCCATGACTTAGAATTACTAGAGGGAGCTAGAATCCATAAGCAATTTGAAATGTCTTTACTCAGACGGGTTGAACATTATCTTCCAAGGAGGCGGCAAGGCAGTAGTTGATCCTAATGGAGGCAACTAAATATAATAAGTTTGTACAAATTACCAGATCCAAATCACCTAATTTAGGTACAGCAGCACTTAACTACAAGCCACTTTAGCTCCAGGAAGATGACCCAGTGCATCCACATGAGTCAGACAGACCAAACGTACAGCTAATAGAGGGAGGTAGGAGTCTCTGAATGGCACTCCAGAAAGCTGATGTTTTCGGTAGGAACTGTAAAGACCAAATTAAAAAACATGCTAGGTGCATGGGGAGAGAATATCTGAAAACTCTTCCTGCTTCAGGACATGAGATGCTTTAATTCACCTGGGAATTAGAACACTTTGCTGAGATTACGGGTGAAGAGGGATGTCAACACTAAAAAAAAAAGGGTAGAGAAAATGTTAGATCTTAATGTTAGGGCATTTGCATAGAAAGCAAAGAATTCCCAGGGCATTACCAAGTTGTAGAGATGAGATTCTATGCCCCACAATCTACCTCCAGCCTATCAGGCATTTATACCAACACCACATTCCTCCCTCATGATGAAGCTGGCTTGCTGTATGGCTGGGAATGCAGTGTCACAAAGCCAGGAAGAATGGCAAGAGCGATAGCAGCCCTGCACTAAGGGCAGAACGCTCAGCTGGGAGGGCAGAGCCTTAGCCTGCCCTTCGCTCCTGCCTGTCCCTTTCTTCCTTGCCCTTTTTCTTCTCTGTTAGCATATACAGAGCCTGACAAGGTGCTTTGATGCACGGCAGAGAGGTGCCCTGAGGGTCCAGTGGTGGTGAAAAGTGGGCAACCTGGGCTTTCTTCTGGGACTTAAATACATCCCTGAGCTAGGTCGTCAGGATCTAGCTGAAAGAATCTAGACTGGCATTTTTTTAAGTAGTCAGAGTAAAGAAGTATTTATACAGCAGTAGGGTTTAGCTGTCCTGTGCCTTAGGTTTTCTGAACTCCCTCTCAGCTCCGCATGACTGTCCATAGTGTTGTCACCTGACACCTTTATCTTGGATTTAGATTGGCATCGAGTTACAAAGCTCACCCCATCTCCTAGTCAAATGCTTCACTAATTAATGCATGATGTAATACAGGCATCAGCCCTGACGAGGCTCATCATCCTAGCTTTAATGAACATACAAAACTGTTGGCCACATGACGGAAGGGAAAACATAGAGTACTGAAAGGGAGACAGCAAATATGTACTTCAGTCTGTACCTTTGTTCAGGCTTTGACAGTGTGCAGGACAAAACATGTCTTGGAGACGTTAATTCCACAGAAAAACATGGTCTTTCTTTTGCTCTTCTGGCAAGAAAGGTCCAAGATTTTGCAGTCTAGCATCTAGTGCTTGCATTGTTTGAGACGGCAACATTTCTGAGGTTTCTCATTGTGACACTGTCTTACCTGCTCTTATCTGAATCTAGCAAGAACTGTGAATGTCAAGCTCTTCTGCTACCACATGCTTACATATCCAATCCCCCTGAACTGTGTCTTTACCAGTGGACTGTATTGTCTGTGGGTTTTTTGTAAATGCGGAGGGGGTTCTGTGACCTGGGTTCTACTATAGTTTCACTGGTTACATTTCATCTCATTTCTGTACATCTAGTAATCAGGTGTCCAAGACCTCTTTCATATTTTTGATCAGCCCTTATTCACCTGTTAAGGGTACTAAGTCAAACTTTGAGCATGAAGAGGAAATCTGTTTCTTCTGTTATTGCACGTCAGAGTATTTAGGACCACATGCTAACACTGACTATTTTGGCATATATTTAAAGAATGTTGCATAGCTACATGGTCACTCTTCCCTGTGGACTTGTGCTGGATCAGAATGAGTGGGGTGAGGAGGGCAGGGGAGTGCCAGCATGAGAGATGAGAGAGGACAACAGATCCTCCATGCAGAACCCAACTCTGATCTCATAAGATCTATGCAAAGCTTGGGTGAGCTTTGTTGTTAAAAAGTTGTTTTTCTAAAAAGAAGGCAGGGGAACCCACCACCCGAGGTGAAATCTCATAGGGCCCTGGAAATTCAAGCTGTAGAAAAGGAACTATGAACCAAGAA
Source organism: Scopus umbretta (assembly GCA_013400535.1). Lineage (NCBI taxonomy): Eukaryota > Metazoa > Chordata > Aves > Pelecaniformes > Scopidae > Scopus > Scopus umbretta. The sequence continues at coordinate 34,003 of VZTL01060108.1, forward strand.
AATTAGATGTTATTTTTTAATAGGAAATGAGACTGATCTTGAAGAAAGTAATCCCTTAAAGTTCCTATGGACCAACACCACAGATACTGAATTTTGAGGTATCTATCTTTAAAGAAAGAAGGACAGTGCCAGACAATTGTCACCCTTGTAACTCTGGACCTAAGGTCCTAAGACTTCTGGATAGCTGGGCTACAGGTCACTCAGCTTTGTTCAAATTGGCTGTAAGAGCAAACTCCAGCGGCTGGCTTCATGCCATTGTACCTGTCCCAGTAGAGGCTAAATACTGTGTTGTATGACTGACCTACATATCACTACAGAAGAGGAGAAATGTTCCCTGCTACAGTTTCTGCCAAGTGCTATAGAGCTCTGATTGGACAGATGACTGATGGCAAATGCACTCCTAATGAAGCCAATGCCATTAAGTTAGAAAATGAGGCTGCTGTCATGTATGAGTGGTGGCAGAAGCATTTCTAGCTTAACAAGGTCTGACAAGACCTCCTCAACATGCGCAAATGAAATCAATGTCAACACCTAATCAGTTAAGCAAGTAATGGATTATTTAAAAAAATTTAAACCATAGCTGCATTAGCTCATTTGGAAAGAAGGAACATGTGACTTCTACAGATAATGTAAAATATTTTAACAGTTGTCACATTTGCCAGGTTCAAGGAGAAGCTGCTTTAACCTGAGCAGCTGAGATGTGTACTGCAGCATGGTGGCAGAATGTAGGGCATGTCCTGAATCTATGGACAAAGGAATTTGCAAGCTTTATCAGTCACTGCCTGGGTGTGCATAACAGGTTGGCTCAATGAAATATACATGAACAGCATCTGTTTCTGCTTTTAAGACCACAGTGTGCAAATGTGAACCATCGCCCACTGGATAGGAACTGGGCGACAGGATGAGAATCCAGCACTTCATTGAGCAACAGAGAAAGTATTTGCTGTCATTGCTGGGAAGCTAGTGAAACAGGCTGAAAGGAGTGTGGACAAATGGCCCAAAATCAAGTTTTCTTAAACTCTCATGAGTAAACTAGAGAAGCTAGAACCATAGCTAACAATCTCAGTCAGATAAGGACTGGATAGCACTATAGCTCTTCTGGACATACATAGTTACTCTAATGGATTAGAATAAATCTCTTGCCTTGGGGTCTAGACGCTGCCTAACTTGTGGAAATGAGGCAGGTATTTGCAGGGTGCTGACAGAAGAGGGGTCTTAGCCTCTCTCTGCAGCATCTGCAACGAGTCAGTGTGGACTGGGTGGATGTTAAGTCTGATATGGCGTGCCTATTTCTGTGTTCCTGAGAAAAAAAGCACTTTAGAAAACCGCTCTGAGTGTCATCACCTAGCTAGATTGGAGGTACTGACCCCCCTCACCTGAGAAAACAGGCAGCCTACTACATTGAACTGCATTGGGTTCCTGACTACTCCTTCCCTCCCTGTCCCAAGGCTGCCCCTGTGTCTTCCCTCTCCAGCCCCCAGCGCTGCAGCGCTGGCAACAGGTCCTTTTCCCCAGCACTCCCTGCCCCCTCTGTTATAACAGTCTCATGCCTCACCACTGGACTAGAAGACCTGTGAGGCCGGCTTTGCTTTCACGTTGGTTTAAATGAGTGATTCCAGTGAAGTTGGTTCAGTCGACAACCACAGAACTGGAGGAGGTGAAACAAGAACCAGGGCACTTTCTTTTTTTTTTTTTTTTTTACTTTCTTCTCACTGCTGGTACCGAGAAGCACCCGAGACACCTCGTGGGTGTGCAATGTGCAAGCCCGAGGCCTTCATGGGTGAGCTCCCCTGCAGTTGTTAGTCTGCTGTGTCTAAGTAATACAGGGACTGAGTGTTTTGAACATAACACCTTCGTTATATTTTAATGGATCTTCAAGTGTCATGAAGTATCATTCTGTCATAAAAGATGGCCTTTATTAATAGGCCAGGAGAATGGGAACCGCCAAGTTTTTTCTGCTGAAAAATGCCACTCGTAATTAGTTCCCAGCCACCCGTCTCGGGAAGTGAGAAACCCTCATTAGCTTATTAGTGCCTCTACTAGCGCTTGGAAATAAATGAGGAATGCTTCTCTCTCTCTCCCCCCCCCCGCAGCCTCTAAAACAGCTCCGGACCTTCACCGGGCTCTCCAACTCCCCTCGGCGNGGCGGCAGGAGGGGCGGCGGGCGGCGGGTGCGGTTGCCGAGCTAGCTGGGAGGGAGGGAAGTGTGAGGGCGCGGGTTTCGCCATGCCGGGGGGGGACGGACGGACGGACGGACGGACGGACACACGGGTGGATTAGGGGAGGGCTGACTTCACGGGAGCAGGTGGGTGACGCGACGAGTATTTGCATTATGTGTTCTGCACGAATACTCTTCACGCCCACGTGTGCTACTTCATTTCATGTGCTGTGAAAGCGGTCGTTGCAGGAACTGAGGAGGAAGCAGAAGGCCGTGACATGGACGCGTCTCCTGGAGAAGACAACGCTACAGCTCCTGTGCTGTCAAACGTGCTCCAGCCAGCGCAAGAGTGCTGGAATCGGTTTGCTCTTCCCAACGCTACGACTACTGGAAACAGTGGAGTCGCACCAGTCACGAGGCACCCCAGCCTACAGCAGGCTGAGCGTGCGTCGCCTGGGGCAGACGGGGCCCCTCCTGCAACTAAATGGTCTGGGGAGCAGCTCCACAGCTACAGGTTTCAAGACTAAAATGGATTTCAAGAGTGATCCATTTGGCCCTTGTTAGCATGCTTGGAGAAGTGGAGAATGGGGCCGACGTCCAGTGTTAGGTGGCACGGGTCGCCTCACAGTGCGGTGTGGAAGTCAGGACAGCCGCACAAGAAACAAACAGAAGAGGCATTTAAGAGAGGCTATTGACCAGTCTGGCCTGTAACCATGGCAAGTGGACTGCTGGTTTTTATGGAAGCTGAAGAAATGAAATTGTGTTTGGGTAGATGATAGAGAGTGAAGGAGGGATTAACTGGTGCTCAAGGAGAAAAGACTAGATCTTGGTAGAAGTGAAGACCATTTTGTTGTAGTATGTTGATCAGAGTTGATGTCTCCTCTGTAACACACCAGTTGAACCCAATAAAAGATTTGGTTCGTTTTGCTTTCGATACCTAGATTTCATAACACTGGAGCTCCATCCAAATACTCTGCAGGTACCCTGCCACCATCAACACTTCTCCCTTCTTTCTAACCTGGGATTTCTGGTTACTCCAGATGGAGCAGGTCTTCAAAGTGAGGGGAGAAGTACTCACCATACCTCAGACCTTACCCGTTATTTTGTGAGCTCTACAAACTGCCATGCTGACTGTTTCATGCTGACTGCCTTGTGCTTCTCAGACAGTACTTCTCAGCCTGTACTTCTAACGCTAGTGCTTGCAGGCAGGAGAGGAACAGGTGAGTCCTGCTCTGTCCATTGTCTTTGACCTCTTTATGTCATGTGACTAGATGGCGAACATTCCACTCACGTTACCAGTCTAGAACCTTCTGTGCTAGTCTAGGCTTTTTTGAGCTCCCCTCTTTCTGAAGAAGGTTGTCCACTTCCCTCCTGCGGGATGATGACTGGAGGGCTTCTCCCTGCCTACTCTGAACTGGATGTTAAAGAGCTACTTCATTTTGACATCGGTACATTAAGAGAGAAACGACTGATATTGGGAGGAATGGGGTGAGATCCTCAGCACAACAGAAGAAAAACATTTAAATACAGATCTCATGAAGAATTTTTTCACTGCTTTCCCCACGAAGTTGACCTCTCTTGATGAGATGATTCTGTATTTTCAGATAGAAAATTATTGTTATTGTGAATTCCTCTTAGTTTTGACCACAGCAGGAGTATTTTTCCTCTAGGCTGCCTTGCTGGCTATATGCAACCTGCCGTGAATGTGTATCCAGCCCAAACCTTGTCCTAGAAGCTCCAAGGATCTTCTCCCTAATACAACATCAGCTGTGTGAGGGGAAAATGCTGGCATCCTCTACAAAAAAGAGTGACCAGGAATGCTCCATGGCAAATCAATTCATTCAGCCAACAGGCTCCTCCTTGCTTGGGTTCAAATTGCTCCAGGGGAAAAAAAAACACAAAAAAAACCCCAAAAGAAAGAAAGAATGGCTGGGAGTGCACTAAACGAATTATCCCACAGGAGAACGTTCCCTCACTGCCATCATCCTTCCTGGCCACTCCTCACACCTGGGGCTAAAAATTGGTTCTTACTTTATAACGCATGTGCAATAAACTCATCACTTCAGGGAAGTATTGGACCTATTTTACATGTGCAAACTGATTGCAACAGGGCTGTCAGGAAAGAATCCTGACATGGAAAATTCATCATTCATTCTCCTATATAATCACAAAACTGGATGATGAAAGAGGTACAGTAACTATATGCGTATTTTATTAGATTGTTTCATAGTGAAATCTTACCTGGAAATTAATTTTAAATTCCTGAGAGCATGCATGAAGTTGGAAAGGTGCCTGAATGGCTCTGAAAAAAACCATCAAGTTTAATGGTAGCGTATCAAATCGAGGAAGGAGTGTTTAGTGAGAACAGTATTTGACATCATCTTTGACATCTTCATTAACAATCAGAAGGAATATAATACATATCACTGACACTTTCACATGACACTGGGTTAAGAAATGTTGCTGAACTGAGATCGAGGCAAAGGAATCCAGAAAGATTAAAATGTGGGTAGAAATGAACAATATGAGATTGGTTTGAGGAAAAAAAAAAACCAACATAAAGATATCTATGAAAAAAACCTAATGGATAGTAAAGCTAGGGCAAGCTAGTGAATTCCAGGGTGCATATGCCCCTTCCCTACATTGCCATGCCACTCCACAGTGTGATGACTGATTTATATATTTGTTTATGTCATAGAGTAGAGTTACAATAGGTCTCATGTCAACTTACTCTGCTGCCACGTTATGTTAAATTCAGGACAGTATTATTTGAACAGTGGAGGCAAACTGGAGAAACTTCAGGAAAGATCAACAGAAGTAATCTGAGAATTAACAGAAAAGAGCTAGGTATGGATATATATTAAAAATATATATATTATAAAATGTAAGATGTATTTATGGGAATTTATCCTTTGGCTGGGACAAATCAAGGTATGTGCCTTTTCCCTAATAAAGGCAGAAAACTGTAGAATATCATGCTATATGCATAGAAGAGACATCTAGACAGTCCTCAAGACAGTACCAACAAGACTCGTAATCCAAGCACAGGACACTATTTATCCTATAGCTCATTATACCTTACCCATATGGGTGCCTTCTGTCTAATTATGGAGGTGGACTGTTTCATCACTGATGACACTGAAAGGTAAAGGTTAAGCTTACGGCAGGGGGCTTTTAATCTGTGAATTCCATAAAATAAAATGAAAGTAGCAAAACAGCATCCCCCTCGAGCCTGTATTTATTTCCAGGAGGAATAAGTCTATCAATAGGTAAAAGGAAATGAGCACTTTTTAGAGGTCATGTACATCACCTGCTAGATTTTGTCATCACAGAACCAGTAATCGACTTACAGCCTGTGAAATTATTTTGCCTGTGAAACTCTGCCATGACCACCATCTCCTTGGTGATGTGATTGCCAGTTCTGGGAGAACAGGCTCTGATGAAATACTTACTGTACGCTACATTATGTCCTATCAGATCATAAAACCTGCACTGTTACTGTACGGTGGTAGAGAACGCTGGTTACAGTGAATGGTAAAATGCAGGTTTATGGCTTTGCAGTGTGAGAAAACAAAGCTGTTTAATCAGTAGCAGCATTCTTCAGAAGTCACAGACAGTGCCAGCCTTGACGGAGGAGGCCACACTTCACAGGTAAAGGAGGCTAGACTTGGTCCAGGACACGGTAAAATGTGTTGGTGGCAATTTCACCTGTCTTTCTCAGATGGTTGGGAAATTTATAAAGCTCTTTTGCTTGAGAAATTTGATCTACACATGAGTCTTAAAAGGAGTTTGAGTTAATATTAGGTTATCAATGAGAAATTTGATCTACAAATGAGTCTTAAAAGGAGTTTGAGTTAATATTAAGTTATCGGTAGTTTGGACTTCCAGGCTTGTCAGCCAGTTCCCTGTCCCAGATTACTCAGCTGTAAAGCGCCTATGTTGCTTTTGCTGACAGGTGTTTGTAGACATACCAGTATCCTGAAATACACAGGTCACACTGGGTGCTCCTCACGCTGATGTTCACTCTGTAATCGACAGTCAAATTAGCACACTCGCCTGTTATTAGGAGTTGGTTATGGGACCCCAGTAATACGTTGCCTCTCTTTTTTTAAAGCATTCTCATTTAGATCCCCAGGTGTGGCTAAAAAAAAGCATTGGCAAATCCACCATTCCAGCACAGTCACAGATTAAAAGCAATGTTGCCTTCCACCACCTATTTCCATTGAATAAAACTTATTTCTTTCTAAATGATGGAAGAAAATTCATTCGATAAATATCAACAACAGTAATCTGCTTGTATGCAAAGCATACATACAAAGCATACATACAAAGCCATATTTTTGGCTTAATATATCCAGAGACTAGATACAGTTGCCACAAAGTTAAAAGGCAAAATTAATTGCTATTATGCTGTAAATAAACACCGGGCTATTTTACAGCTCTGTCTGGCTTCTGTCCTCACTGCTTCCCCTCCAGCCTCCCCCAGCCAGTACTGCCGCACCAGCTGGAGACTGCAGTGCCGGTGGTTTATACCTGAGCGGGGAGCACTGGGACCAGCAACCACAGGTTTCCACGTCCCCATTTGGGAAATACATGCAAACGTTGCACAGACTCTTCCAGCCTACCCAGGAGTGAGCATTTTTCACTCCTTGGAGAGCAGGGATTCGCAAGAAATGAGGAAACATTAATTACCCAAGTGTCTCTTCTTGACACACGTGAACGTGAGCAGATTTCGCAGATGAAATGTCCGTGAATGCTGGTGGCAGTGGGTCCGTGGGCTGGTGTGGGGTGGATAAAACCCAGCCACCCATTTGCACCTTCGCGTTGCCTCATCTCAGCTTCGCACCGGGGGCTGCTCGCTGCGGTGCCACGGCTCTGCCCGTGCACTCAGCCTGCTCCGCCGATTGCTGGGTCGCTAGCTGCTGCAACGCTGACTCGCTGACACCATTTCATTTCTGCATGACATAACAGAACGGGCCTCGGAGATTCCTTTATAATGCCACAGATAGACATAAACAGATGCTCCAAACAGATGTAATCAAACCCAGATGTGATCTGAAGATTCCCAGGCAGGCTCTGGGGTCCAGCCAAACTACACGTAGCGCAGGCTGACGGCAAGCTGGAAATGCAGCGAGGGGCTCACCTTTCCACCCTCCTGATGCTGCTGAGCAGAGCGAGCTAGGTACAGCAGATATGAACGTTCACCAGCTGCTGGGGGGCACCAGGGGGTGACTGGGCTGCAGGGCGAGCCCCGTCACCCCCCATGTAGTGCCTGGCCCTGCCGCTGCCCCTGCCCCGTGCTGGCTGCGGGGCTGCAGGCACTGTTGTCCTTGGAGGATCTTTCTTCTAGGAGATGATCCTGTCAGGGCCAGCTGTTTTTTGGTTGGTTTTTGTTGGTTTTGTTTTTGTTGTTTTTTTTTTTACCAAAATCTACCCAAACAGTCTGCTCTTCCGCTGTGACCTTTTCTTTCTAGTGGGTGGTAGGCAGCAAGGGGTGGGTGAGTTTTCTGTAACTAGCAGAGAGGGCAGTAAAGCCACTCCTGCTCATGTAAAAATAGTTATCATGGGGCAGGTTGATTAAAGGGAGGTTGGGGAGGTTGAGCAGTGGGGAAAGTGGGGGACTTAGTGCCAAAAACGGGGGCTGGGGAGAGTGGGTCTTTCCTTCCATGTCACCCCTGTGCCTGGTGCTGCCATTGGGTTTCCACTGATTCCTCTGGTCTCCTTTTCCAGAATCTGGTTCTCTGTCTCATGAAAGAGGACACATTTGCTGGAGGATTGTGGGGAGGACAGGACAGAAGGTGAACAGGGACAAAAAGAATAGTTTTGCTAGAAGAATAGTGCCACCTAGAGCAAGCCGCAAATTGGAGGTGTGTGCTTGGTGGAAGCAGGAAGAGTTGGACTAATTTCAAGGATATTTTGACTCAAGAATTTCCTCATTTAAGGTCCTAGAATATGGGGGTGAAAAAAAAAAATCCTCAAGATGTAGTTATCTAAGCAAATGCAATGTGCATTTCTATGAGAGAGAAGTAATCACTTCTTAAATTGACTCATGTTATGGGCTTGATCCAAAGTCCATGGAAAAACTCTGACTGACTTCACGGATCCTTGGGGTGTAGGTGGGAACCTTGCCACTGCCTTCAAAAAGAACAGGGCCAGGCTTTTGCTCTTGGCTGAAAAACAAATGCAAGGAAAAACACAAATCATTTTCAAATGGTTTAGAAATAATATGTTATTTTAATTTCTGTAGCTATACCATTGTTAATAACATTAAACACCCACGAATCTGTTTTAAAGCATATTGTACCTAAAGACGTTTTACACATATCTGGTTACATATTTGTTGTAAAAAAGTCACTTAATAGAAAAAGTAATCATATAAAGATTGTATAGATCGAAAGCAACATGTTTAAGAGGACCTATGAGTCCTTTAGGATTAAGATCAACAGTTTTCTGATTCGTGCACATGAATGCTTTTCTTTTCAGAACAGCTGTTTTATTTAGGTTTTCTTACAGCAGTGAACTGGGGGACAGTAGCTATGATTTCAATAGACAGGGCAGGTGGCTTTTTTTTTTCAAATGCTTATGCTAATTAAATTGAAGACAATATGAATAATATTAAGAGCAAACATTACCCATTTGTCAAAGTCTATATTGGCTGCAGGAAAAGAAATGAGAATTTTAACAACTTTTCTATGTTAAAAAGACATTGAAATTGTGGAAAGACAACAATGTCTATGTAAGACATTGAAATTGCTGAAAGGTTTTGGAGAGATCTTTTGAAATGGAGGAGTCATTTTAATTTAGATTTAAATTTATATTAATATACAGTATATATACAGTAATGTTTTTTAGAAGGAGGCTGAGATTGAAAAACGTGCAATGATGTGAACAAAGACAAAAAAAAAAAAAAGATTGAAATTCACAACACTTGCTGCTTTTTTTCGCCATCCCGTTTCTTTAACTTTATGTAGATTTTCCATCTCTATAAATAGGTAACACCAAACTACACCGATTTTGACCCGAGCTGCCCTCGTCACCAAAGCTGTTCCTTGGGCAGCACCGACTTTCACCGACTCCAGCTTCATCGAGGGATGATTCCAGCATGTGGTTTGCGTTCCAGAACGCCCTGTCAATATAAACAACTATTGCGACTCGAGTACATTTAATGACAAAAATGTGCTAACGCGGTGCTGACGCCATTCGCCCTAGCATTACATTCCTTATAAGGGTGATGCTGCTCGGGCCGGCCAGCCGGGCTGCGGGGCGGCCCAGCCGAGCCGCGGTCCCTCCCGCACTCTCCTCGCTGCCCTCCCAGCTTTGCTCCGAGTATAAATAACGTAAAGCAAAGGTGTGGGGGTGTCCCCCCCCGTCTCCCGAGGGTGTGCGAGGCTCAGAGCCCGCCGCGGAGGCGGTCTCCGACGGTGCCCCACCGTTGGGAACACGAAGGGGCCGGGAAACGTGAGAGCAAACCCACTTCTCCCTCTTGCTCCTCCGAGCTGCGAAGAGGATGATTTTTGGGAAAAGGGGAAGAAAAAAAAAA
>VZTL01060109.1:1653-25671 GCA_013400535.1 Scopus umbretta
ACACAGAGACACATAAACAAGTTTATTTTCTGTCCTGCACGTACCATAAGCATGTGTGCCTGCACCTTAAGTCATATATTTTGCCTAGATAATCTGCCTCTATTTACAAAGCCTGATGCCTCAAATCTAATTCAGTGGACAGCCCCAAAGGCATACAGATTCCCTGTTCCCATCCCCAGATGATTTCTGGTAACTTTTGGAAAGACAAACAAAAAAAAAAATCCCTGTAACTAATGATATAGTATAACCAATCATCTCTGTACTCAAGTGAGGAGAACATAAAAAAGTCCAGAAGCTGGGTGGCTGTCTAGCCTGGGCTCCCAGGCACTCTGCTATGGTATTATTTTTTGTGGTACTCTACGTCCATGAGCCATAAGAGGTATTTTCCCCACAAACCTTGTAATGGTCATGCAGAACTCTCATGCTTCCCAACAGCTGCTGATTTTTTCAAGGGCTAGGTTACTATGGTGGTGAAGACCCTTCTTTTGGAGATCCCCACTGAGGCTCAGTGTGAAGCTAACTACATCCCAGCGGTACTAAGAGCTGAAATTAAGCTCTGTGGCAATGTCTTCCCCTGCCATCTTCCCCTCCTCTTCCTAAACAAGCCAGGTGTGGAAGGGGAAGTCTAATCTCATGGGCATCAGCAGAGAAGGACTACTTTGTACAAGAAATTAAGCATATCCAGAAACGTTCATCTGGGAGCCCCTGGTTCACCACCTCAGTTCCAGATCCCCTGGATGAGGTAACTGATTAATAAGCCATGAGATGCTAGCTTTTACAACTACGCATGCAATTCCTACAGGTAAGAGGCACACAACACGTACAGCACACCTTGGTGAACCAAAAGAGCAGGAGCTCCAGGAGAAGTACACTGACTTTGCTGTCTCCTCAGGAACTCACCTTTGAAACACAGGATGGAAATGGTTCAAACCCATAGCCCTGAGTATCTGGGCAAGCTAGTGATGGTGCCCTTGGGAGCCCCTCATAACTCTTTTCCTCTCACTGCCAGGTATATAGATTAAGCAGCATCTACTATTCTGAGTCCTATGGCTTCATAATACAATGAGGTCAAGCTTAGGATTGCATTTGAACTGTTAAAGCACCTAAAACTGTTCACTTTTTCTTGTTTCCATCTCTCCCTGTCTGTCTCCAACCCAGCATACAATGTACTAAATGCCTTTGCAAATTTTGGTTCTAGTTGCCTAACCTGTGACAGGGGAATAGTCTTTTATCTCACAGAGTTGCTCTGAGGACCCAAAAGATTATCAGGTGTTCAGATAAGAGCGTAATGGCAAGATAAATAACTGGGAATAAACACAAATACTGCCAAACCCTCATGATACAGTGGAAGCACACAGCTCCTGAGGTCCCCATTTCTCTGTGTGCTGGTTTGAGAAGTATCAAATGCTAATTTTACCTCTAACCCAGTACCTTTTTGGGGGGAGGAGGGAATGTCTATTTTGGGAAAGAAAGGAAAATCTTCTCTGCTGGATTGCTTGAAAAATGACAGCTGTATGACACTACCAAGATGTCTGGGATGTTTGAGTCGAGCAGGGAAGATGGATTAGTGGTCAGGGTTTGATGAGCTAGCCAAGAGCGTGTGACAGATTTCTGAACTATGTGATGAAAAATGTCTACTTTACACATTTCTGTAATGTATAGCATTGCTTTTTATACAAATATAAATATGTGTGTATGTGTGGGGTGGGGGCTTTTGAAAACTACTGTAAAAATTCATCTGTGATGATTAACTATCAGTCCATGCAAGGACACTGTGATATGAAATTTCTACCACACAACAATGCTTGTAATTGGGTTGAACTTAATTAGAGGTGTGTAGCAAAATCTTTCACACTGCTTTTCCACCATTGGGGAAATTAAGATCTCTGTAACACAGATGTTAATAATAACAGTGTTATAAATAAGTTTATAGTCAAGTCTTTCCAAATTTGCAGCAGCGTTTGTCCTTTAAAGGGTGTCACAATGGATATGGCTCCAAAACCTGATCTATTATAGCACAGGGAATCCATAGTCTTTAGTTTAGCTCCTTTTATGACTGCAGTTTTTAAAGTTATCACCAGATGTGTGTAATTACTTAGAGTTGCTGTAAAATCAGTCTCTGGGAAAGGAATCTATTATTATGACTGTAATTTTTTTTACAAGATGTGGAAGCAAAATTATGCTTATAAGGTTCTGCTCTTTGATTAATCACAATGCTGACCTGTTAAACAAATGTAATATTTTTTTTACATTAATAGTTTGATTCTGTTTGCTTGTGGCAGGGCCTCAAATGCTACATTTGGCCAGTTTATTCACTTGGATGGTGCTAATATAGTTGAGGTAATGGTTTTGTTTCCTCACACTCAGCTTACCAGCCCTACTCAATGATTAAACTGTTGTTACTTTGTCTCAAAAAGCTAACGAAATGAATTCCTTTTTAGTGAGTTTGGGAAGGAGCTTGCATATTTTTAGTCCTCTATAAAAGTTTTGTAATGAAACCAGTGAGTCTTAATTGTAGAAGTCTAGGAAGTCTAAGGTTTGAACTTCTTTTATTATCTAAAGTTTTTCTTGATAATACCTGAAGTGGTTACGCATATAGCTCTGCTCCAAAGCATTTTCCTGGAGCACTTGGAGTGTTTTCAAAGGTACTTAGAGTGGAAGGGGATAAGATATTACCAAGAGCTATTAAAAATATCCAGACATGATTATCTAAAGAGCTTCACTTGCACTAAAATGAGATTCTCAATATGCCTATACTTCAAGAACAGTCATTCACACACAAGATAAACACTACTGTACATATGTTTTCCCACTTTTCCTGAAAAAGCTCAACATAAAGGCATGACAAACTCTAAAATGCTCCACAGTGTTATTGCTGAGGCTGTATGAAACAATAAAATATCAACAGAGCACAAATGCTAAAACTTTTGTATTTTGCTTCCACTTCACAACACTGGCCCAGAATCACAAAAGCCCTGCAAATTGTCACACCTTACTAATCACAAATGGTGTTTCCAGTTTCTCTTTGACTTTCTCCTACTTTGCTGTGAATTTGTCAGGAATCTGCATTTCATTATAGCATTCCTATGAGTTTGGCATTAAAATACACAAACTTTTGAATTGTTGTGCTACACATAAACCAGACAGTATCTCTACTACAGATCTGAAGAACGTAAACAGCATGTTTTACATATTAAAGATCACTTATTGACTTATACACATTTCACCTTTCTATTTAACACTCTGGAGTTTAATATATGGCATAAAGGCCAAATGCATTGCTTTCCTTTCCTGATCAGAAAAGATAAAACTTATAAAGAATGCATGAAGCACTAAATATAGAACTGGACTTCAGCTAGTCTTAATGCTGCTTTCTCTGCAATAGAAGCACATTTTACCCTTGGTATGCAAAAGTAATAAGTACCTAGTTTTGAGATACAGCATTCAAGAGCCAACAACTAAATGCCAGGCACTGGGAAAGCATGGCAGCACTTCACAAAGGCATTAGTTTGGTTGCTAATGGCAGCTTTACTGTTGGCTTTGACCAATATAAAAATAAAGTAGATCTCCATGGAATACTGCAGTCAAGCGTTCAGAATCTGGTGCACTTAGGGACTACTTTAATAAAATGATGACAATAATGAACTGTAGTTTGACACAGTGTAGGCAATAAACTCACTGAAGTCTGAAGCAAGCTTCCAGAAATGAGGCAGCCAGAGCAAGATACATTGACTAACTGTTACATGGCCAAAGCAAGGAGTCTGGAGGTAGTAGACTCCAGTGCTCTCAGCAATGGGAATAATCCTAGATAGAAGGGATTCTCTCATTCAAATGTCAGTGAACAGACCCAGGTATCTGCTGCCAATCAGAGCAAACCAGAAACAAATGTAAACCCATAAATTAAAAGTACACAGAAAAAATATAGAGAACAGAAAGCCAAATGGGAAGAGCTGGATGGTCTGCAGGAAGAATCCAAGCCCAGATTTTCAAGGGCTATTTTTTCCCTGGGTTCACCAGTCTGGCCTATAGAATTTTGATCAGTCAGTGCAGTTTAAAAGAAAACCTGAGAGGCAAAATAACAGCAGAAAGTGAGGGTGGCAAAACAGGTGAAACCCATCAAGGCACTGCCCAATTAACCAACACCAGTTTTCATGTTACCTGTGGTATAGGCAAATACACCTCTTACACCTGGAGAAAAGTGTGACTTTTTCTTTCCAAAACAAGCTAACTTTCTAGATGGAAAGTCCCCAGAACATGAAAGAATAAGTATCTCAAAGTTTCGGATGGCCACTTAAAAGGAAAAAAAGGGACTGTGTGGTGCATCATCATCCCCAGCTAATGAGCTCAGCATCATCACCCTGACAGACCTTGTCACTTTAATACAGTAACTGAAAACAGGGACAGAAACTGGGGGACTGGACTCTGCACATGGTATTCTGGCAGCTAAATGGATCCATTGTGCTTGGGAAGCCCCAGAGCCAGATTCTTTTTCATATCGTTTTATGGGGAGAGGGCAGTGGCTGGACCTTTGCAAACAGGAAAGGACAAAATTGTACTTTTCATTTAAATCTCACTCTTTGCAGGGAATGCTGGCATGCAGCAAAACCTGAAGAGATACCAAAACAAATCTACCAAGCTCTGTTCCTAACAGGGTTTTGGTTTAGTTCTCTTTTCCTCAACAAGGTCCAGCTCTGGTCTTTGAGTTACAGCAATGTTCCTTTCTTGCTTTTTTCTATTCTTTTAAGGAATTGTCTACCACGTGAGAACTCCCTCCTTGTAAATTGTCACAGCCATCTGATGGCAACAGCATTTCTCTGATAACACTTCTGTATCTGAATAATTTTATATACATTGATGTTCAATGACAATACAACCAAAAACGACATATCCAGGCCTAAGAATGGGTTAGCAAATCTGAGCACAATGGCAAGCACATTAAAAAAATGACCAACCAACCAAAAATCCTTAGGAAAATCTGAATTGAACAAGGGAGTTAACTGAAAGGGGCTTACACATTCCAGACAGCAAATACGTCATGCAGGTTGTCTGGAACAGCTGGATGTCTACATAGTTATCTGTCTACATATCTACCATTATCTATCTACATATCTATATTTTTCTTTTACAAAGAGCAAAAGCTGCTTGAAAGCATTATTCCACTGTGACTCAAAACAAGGTAGGATGAAGCTTTGTCTCCTCCTAATCCCACTCCCTTTTTTCAGCAAAGGAGGAAATACAGTCCTGAGTTAAGATGTTGGACATTTCCATTTGGAAAGGTAAGTTTGAAAGCAAAAGAGATGCCAGCAGTAGAGTTCAAAGGAGCCAAACTCCAAGACTCAAGAGCCTACGTTCAGCCATACATAATGCAGTGTCTTCCTATAGCAGCCTGCTACTTCTGACCCATCAGTAAACATCATTCTAGGACAGAGGCGTGAGCTGGGCAGTACAATAGCTACCCAGTACAGCAGCAGCACTTAAACTCCACTACTTTGTCTGTAACCAGGAAACAAAATAGTGAACAGATTTTTTCATTTCAGGGCTAGACTATTTATACCAAACCCTGGCATTTTTTGATACCCTTTGGGAAACAAAAGGTGCTATTCATGAAAAAAAACCTTGGCATACAGATCTCACAATGGCATAAAGCACAGTGGAGCAGGGGAGAAGCACCTGCTGCTGACCCATTCACCCACCAGTTTACTGCCCCTCCATATCCCTAGAGGTGTGTGTGCTTTTCTATTACTTGCCATGACCTGGCAGAGATGAGGTTAAACACCAGCTCAGGGTAGCCACACACATACAGAGTAACAAAAGTCTCTCAGATTACTAAGACTCTGTGGGTGAGTGATGATGATGAACCTAATTGGCAGCAGGAACCTGATTTCCTGCAAGCAAGGGATATAAGTGAGCAACAGGGAAGGTATTCAAGTCCTGGAGCCGTAAGCTGTTCTTCTGGATCACGTGAAGGCTATTCTTGGTATAGACTTCAGGATAAGACAGAAATTGTATCCCAGTTTCATCCATGTCCTCAGTCTTTAGATTAGATTTGGCTGTTAGCAACAATTGAAGGCGGCTTGAGATTTGTAGGCTGAAATATTGCCCTGCTTGTTTAAGGAGAAATAATGGAAGCTGACATTTATTGCCTGCATTCTTTTCCAGACCTCAGAACAAGTGGTTTTGTTCTTATCTCTACACAGTGACACTAACTAAGGAGCAGGATATGATTTCAATTTCATGCTTCATATTTTTTTAGCATAAAATATTTTCAAAAGGTCATTCAGGTATTTTGACATGTATTTTCCCTGAGCTGGGCCATAACAGAGAGATCTTTACTATTTTTGCATATTTTGTCAATGTTATTTATTATTTTAATGATAAAGATGTATTTTGGCAATGCTGACTACAAGGCTTTGTTTAAAATAGATTTCATTGGCTTGTGGTTCATTCCTGCACTCAATCACGGAGATGATAGAGAAAATTTTGGCAGCTCTTTACACTGAGACAACATTAAGAGCAATCAAGAAGTGTTTGCAGTCTTTTCAGTCACATGAAAAAATTCATCTTCTTCTAATCCCCTTCCTAAAAATATGAAGCTTTTTGACAGAAATCAGCCCTTTTCATGAATATATAAACTAACTGAAACCCCTGTTTTCTGTCATTAAATAAAAGTGATAGAAAACTTTCAAGCAGACCTAAGCTTTACCTTGTTCTAAAGTGGGCCCTAGAGTTTGTTCTTACCCATCATGTTCACCTAACAGCATCCCCTGTTTTCAAGAGAGCATGTGTGTTTGAGCAGCACTTTGCCATCCTACGATAATGCGATTTCTCTTCTCATGAGTTGTGGTTGCAGATATGATGAGCCCCCTGTGCCAGCGCACAAGGTGTCATGAGGGTCCACAGCTATGGGGCTGCTGCCCTGGGAGCACACGACCTCAGCAAATGGTAGGACAAAGCTCAGCAGAAAGTGCATTGCCACTGTCATTGCTTCTGGGCAACCTACTTATGATTTCTTTGGTCCTCCTTCACTGAGACCTCTTTCCTTAGGTTATATGCAAAACAGCTGAGCCTCTTCACCTCCCTCTCTACTGTTTTTCAGGAATAGATGCAGGTGGCATGCTCAACTCCTTTCGCTCCTGTCATGCCATTGCATTTCTGTCAAGCTGCTTCTTTGAATTCCTGCTCGCTAGTCTTTCATCAGCAGTGACCTCTGCACTGCTTAAGTCAGCTATCACCTCATTTGCTTTCACGTGAAGTACCTCCTGGGTGGAGGATATTGCAAGTGGCAGGTGAGTGAACTACTGTTAGTCAACTGGTATGCCCAGGCTGTCAGTCTGCCAGGCATACCTCCTCCCCACACTCCCTACATCTAACTCAGTTTGCCAGGGTCTGGTCTATGCATGTAAGAAAACGCATTGTAGATTTGTGGGCAGTATCATCTTGAGTGGAAAGAAAGTGGGTTTCACACACTGACTTTGAAGAGCTCCTTCAGCTTTGTGTATCTGGATCTTGTCACTGTGTCTTTTGAGATTCTCAGACTAAGCTATTCTTTTTTTGGCCTCCAGGTCTTTTCTCCCTCCCTTTTTCCCTTGTGTTTCCTCTCCTTTCTGGTGTGTGCTTTAGTATATGAATGTAGAGTGTAGAAAATGAAGCCATTCCAACCTCATCAACATTTGGAGGGCCTGAGTTTTTCCTGTCCTATTTTTGACTTCAGTGAGGTCTGAGTTTAATGGTTCTTTTATAATTTTTTTCCAGATGGAATGGCCTGATGGTTTGTAGCCTTAGGACAGACACTGTGGAATATCTACCATATTCACATGGTCTCTAACGTCTATATTTTTAAATAACCCCTTAGATCTCATTGAGAGGCTAAAGATGCCTTGAGACAAAGATTTCAGTAAGGCTGTGTCCCAAACAAGTTAGAACAGTGCTCTTAAAATGATCTGGGGTATTTCATGAATATATCATTTGTCTGGAATTGCAACTTGCTTTCTGGAGGTGATTGAACTTTCCATTGCAGTAGACTGGGAAAGTGCATGTAGTCAGCTCTGGTGAGGGAAAACTGAACTTCCAGCTGATAGGGGACAATGTACTAACTTGATTGGTAGCAGCCAGCTCAGAATATGTTGACTTTCTCTGTTACTGCTTCTGTCTTTGTATTTTCTTCTTTCATTTTAATCAGCACTGTCCCTGAATCTTGTGAGTGGTGTCCTCTGGAGGGGTGTTTCCTGTGGAATTCAGAATATGCAGCATTTATTTGACCTCTGCCTCCCATTGTACAGTCATGCCTTACATTTCTAGTCAGTGTTTCTTTACGGCTAATACGTTCAAATATTAGCGAAAATTATTCTTCCTTTCTGCCTGCTGGTCTTGCTTTATTCAAAGATGTTTGTGATGCCCCAAGAATTGTGCTTGTGTAGATAATCCTGCAGGCTTCTTGTTGATGTTATTCTAGGTATTTTATAAGCTATAAACAACTGGCCTGCAGATTAACACCAGTATGGCACTTCTTAGGTGTATTACACACACACACACACACACACACACACGTGTGCACGTGCGCACAAGCACACCTCCCAGCGCCATTTGCTCAATGTTACTGCTATCTAAACTAGTTTCAGTTTGTAGTGGGTCTAGATCAGATTGGTGTCCTGTTCAATATCTGCCTTTGAGTAATATCTCAGCTTCCTTGTTTATGCATCCATAATTGTGTGACTGTCAGGCATAACAAAATGATTCCCATTTTTCCCTCAGTATGTATTTCTTCCTACTATCCATCCATGTGTGTATACATGAATGTATAAGGATTCCGCTCCCTGTTGCTTATCTGTTAGGCTTTTCTGAGATACCTGGCCTGATCTTTTTGGTCAAAACCACATAGAATCAGGTTTTTTGATGGCTCATCTCCAACTTTACAGGCTGATCTGTCATGCACTTTCTGTATAATATCGATCACAGTGGCCTGATGTAATACTGTAGCTGAGACAAAAAAAATGCTGTGGTTGACTTCAGCAGACAATGGATCAGGCCATTTCTTCCTTGGCTGCCTGGATGCCTACAGAAGTTTGTACCACAGCAGGTTTTCAAATATTTTAAATAGGAAATAATAATAATAAAAAGTAACGAGTTTGTTAATGTATGTCCTCTTGTAAATGTGACAGTCTTTTTGCATACACTGGCTATTGAATTTAGTAGATTGTGGAAAAATAAAACCATTGTATGAACAGCACAAAGAATAAGACCTGCCTTTCTCTGGCTTTGTTTCTCAGCAAAAACTGCACCAGTACAGATTCACTGATGCCTGATATGGTTTGTGCTCATAATGCAACAAGATGTTAACAGGGGATTCTCTTCTCTATCAAACTGTCTATGTGCACTAATTGTGTAGGAAGTGAGTCTATCTGAGATCCCTGTCCCTTTGTCAAAAATAGCCAGTTGATTCAAAAGTTAAGGCAAGAGATCAAAAGACAGGTGGATGATCTTACTGCTTAAACAACATTTCTTTGGGAAATCCAGCTTTAAAATGAGACCAAGAAAAAACATCACTGCTGACTGAAATATTTGATCTGGGCTTAAAAATATGCTTGAAAGTAATATCTTTTTCTAGAGATTTTCACACAGCTAGGCTAACTTGTTCACTGAACTCCCCTATACCATTAACTTCTCTTTCACTTGTCGTCCAACTCATATTTGACAAATTGTGCAGTCTTTTAGGTAATTGACAATCTGTCTATTTTGTGTTCTGCAAGCATCAAAATGATCAGCTTCCATCTGGTCTGCTTTTAAGAAATGTTTTCCACTTCAAAGTCCACTGGCAGCATTTTCCCCATATTGTCAACAAATTGCTATCTCATTTTACTTCTGACCCTTCCTGTTGCCCTCCAGTGATGGTACAAAACAAATTTTCCTTCCAAAAAAATCTTCAGAAAGAGCTTTTTCTCTGACTGCCAGCCTAAAAGTACCCCTATGCCTGGTCTTCCACTTGGCTTCCTGACGTTAGTTCTGGGAGCTGCGTCTAAAATGGGCTGATATATTCAGTGTGCTGAAGGTAGGCTGCATTAACCCAAAGTGCCATACAGTTGGCAGGACGTAAAGGAATGCAGCATTGCCATCTTATTCCCAGCTGGGCTGAAAGAAAAATCTCAGAAACACAAAGACAGTAAAAAGTTTCCTTTCCTTCTAACCATATACCTCAGCACAGCATTACTATTAGCACTCATGTGGCGTTGTTAAATGTTAGTATTATCAGTAAAGCATAGCCACTTTTATTACTTTTTTTAACTCCTTTAAATACAGCAAAATTATATTTTTTAAAGTATTAGTACAATGAATTCCAATCAGAGGTTGTCAGAAGATGGAAATAAACCCCCTTGATCTTCTCTGTTGTAGTTTATATTCTGAGTATAACTAAATATATTTAAGAGTCTAGCTAGGAAAAACAAAAAAAACTGAGAACCTGAACCCTTCTGGCATTTACATTTATAAACTCTGGGGAAAGTACTGTTGTTGGGTTTCTTTCTTTCCTTTCTTTCTTTNAAAAACACCTTAGAAGCTCTGAATTCTGCATGAGTAATTCATCTCTGTTTCAGGACAAAGCACGTAAAGGCAGAAAGGGTCCATTAGGTGCCTAAATCCTACCAATTTTCACTAGGATTTGGGCATCTCTCTGACATTTTCTCCATGTACACGTGGCCTGACCCTCCTCCCTTTACTGCACATGCTCTGCACACCACTGCTAGTAAAGTCTGGTCAACCAAAGGCTCTTGGCTTTGTGATAAGAAGCTTGTAAAGTATACTTATAGCATGAACACCTAATGTCAGAGGGCAGCTTGCACTCCACTTCTGGAGAGCACAGGATGAAAGAAGTTAGCTGGCCAAGGAGTGCGTAAGTGAAGGGATGTGCCTACTTTCTTCTGGGCACCCCAGCTAACAGCAACTTCTTCAGTCAGGCCCTGGAGGTGAAGGGAAGGGAAGCAACCTTTGAGAAACATGGACAGAAGTGTGGCTGTCCCCATATTGGAAAGGATGTGCTGCATTTGGTTGAGCTTCAGAACATATTTCCTTTCTTCTTGACCTAAAACTGGTGGCTTTGCTGATCAATTTAGTTGACTAGAACACATAGAAATAACTCTTGGTTTTGAAACAAAAGAGGAGAAAACCACGTCATGCAGCTCAAGAATACAAATTCCTCCCCACTTGCCACTGGAGGACACATGACTCATTCTTGCAGCTCTCCTGAGCCCACTGCTGCTGCATAGCTGTCAAGATGCAGAGCACTTTTAACCTTACCTGAAAGTAGAATGGATAGTCAAAAATCTCTGTAATGGTACTATCTGTAAATGAGAGAACTGAGGGTATAAATCAAAGGCTTTTGACTCTCATTTTGGTGAAATGGAAAATAGAATTCTCTAGCTTGAAAACAGAGAAAAAGAAGAACAGAGCGTTGGGTATAAAGGAGATGGACAATAGATTAGCTTAACGATTTAGAGAATCACCCCAGGAGCTCACACATAAGGCTTTATAGTACACCTGAGTGTGCTTGGAGGTATATCCAGCTACCTGAGTATCCCCTGCCCCAAGACTTCAATAGAGCAAGGATGAAAATAATAAAGGGTTCAGATTTGAAGACAAAAAGATCATGCTGAGACAAGCAAATAATGGTCTTTCCCAGTACTAATTTCTCCTTCTGCCTTTCTATCAGTCAAGAAACAGACACCTTGTGCAGCCTTTATCCTCATTAAAAAACAGTATTGTATGAAGAATATCAAACATGCAGTTCACATTTTTAAAAGGGTAAGAACAAAATCTTTCTTTTATATTACATCAATACTGATATTAGCTTTTAAAACTCACTGAAAAAACTAAGAAGTTTTGAAAAAACTACTTTAATACAGTTAGACTGTAATGGACTCATTCCTACATACATAGAATGAACTATCATAGCTTGATACACTATCAAGATTACAGTAAAGAGGTATTTTTCTTTGGTCCAGCAATAACATTCTGATGGGCTTGTGGTAGATTATAATTAATACATAATAAGTCCTGTCTCCACCTACACACATTAATGACAAGGGCTTTTTTGAATCATTGTATATCTGAACCTCCCAAAGAAGAAAAGACAATAAGGCATGAAGTCTGCCTGTGCCTCCTTTGGCTTCTGATCTCATGCCTTTGTACCAGGTATTTTGAATGTTACAAATCTGCCTGCCAACAGTTGTCTTCATGAACCCTTCAATATAAGTGAGAATATACATTATTAATTGCTTGTATCAGGGTGAATCACTTAATCAGTTCATGCATATCAATAGAAATAGCCTCTGCTCTGAAGTAAAAAATAAAAGTACAAGGGAATGGAGTAAAACTCCAATGTATACGGACGTGCATGTGTTAGGCTTAGAAATTACGTTCAGCTGCCCCCAAAGCCTAGGCATTGGTTCCTTACAGAAATTGTGGTAAAGGTTTTCAAGAAAAAAGATACAAAAGTGTCTGAACAAACTCAGGCAGAATTTCTTTCCCTTCAAGATTTATCCTTCTCAAACATCGCTTATCACTAGTGAAATATTACTTATGACTATTCAATCTGCAGAGTACTTTGAATCTCCATTGTCAGCATGAGTCATGTTTCATCAGGAAAATAGCTCCATTCTTAATAACTGCTCAATTTGTTCCCTCATTTTTCCTTCCATTTAGAAGTCATAGTAATACTTCTTATGAAGTCCATGCATTGAGAACACAGAAGGCGGAAGGGTTCCAGTACCATGACTTGAAAATTAATTGCAGGGTTCATCATACCTGTTGTTGCAGCCAGAGCACTCTACACTTCACTCATTTGATTCAGGGCTTTCCTTAAAAAATTGTGGCTGTCATGCTTCTGAAGAAACTTAGAAGAAATTACTTAAGTCTACCCTAAATTGTCACAAACTTTAAAAAAAGAAATAAAAATTAAAGCAACAGAAAACAAGGACACAAAATTGCCTGCCTTAAGGAACCATCATTACATTTTGTAAAAATGAGCATTACAGACATGTTAGAGAGAGCAAGTTTTTAGCTCCATCTGGTACAAGGGAAAGGAGACTGAAAGTATCAGGCAGCCCCTTCTTGGTCTGAACCAGCTTTGGATCTGGCCCATAATGACACATTAGGATATGGCAAAGGATTTTCAACTGGATATACAAGACCATAACAAAACCAGACTATACTTGGGTATATAAGATTGCTTACAGAAATCAGATTTTCCCTTGCTGAATATCAATGAAACTAATAAGGGACTTTCTCTCCTGTTAAAGTAATGTTTAAGGTATTTATTGTAGGATTTTAATTGTTCTTCTGTAATTAGAATAGATCCTCAGGACTCTCAGATGATAAACAAGCATACTGGACACTTCTAAAATACAGATGTTAAGCTTTAGGCTTGACTGTCACTTGGAGGAAAATAATGCTTCTAGCGCATAACACCATTTTTATACTACTTAATATCAATGTAGTTCTAGGATGACTTTTTTTATTCAGTCTCTAAGGAACTGAGCTAGAAGGGTTTTTCTGGCTCACTTGTCAATATAATGGTGCTCAGCCATGCTATAATGCATCTAGGGATTAATTTATTGCTATTAGCAGATCCACCAGGGAAACACAGGTGGCTAGGAAAAAATTTACCTATCAGAAAAGGAGGAGTATCAAACCTTTTCAAGTAATGAAAGAAGAAAATAGATTGTAACTGAAAATGACAACACTGCTAGAGAAGACTGTCTGTTACGGGTGACTGCTGACAAGCAGGAGCATGATCCAGCCAGTGATGAAGCAAAACCAGACAGAGGTATATCTCTGATTTAAGGGATGAAATCATACCACTATAATACAAGAAATCTCTAGGAAGAGCAAATACGTCTATATTGGAGTGACTTCAACTTGTGCAACCATACGTAAGCTAAATTTAAGCTAACTAGGGCAGGTGTTTCTAGTAATGTAACCATGGCAGCATGAAACTCAGCTCAGATTAAAAAAAACCCCACCTGCTCAAGGAGTTGCACGAATACTCACCATTTGGTCCCACAGAGCCCTGTACTACCATAGTTACACCTCTAATAATATCCAGGTTAGATATGCTGCACATAATAACTGCAGTACAGATGCTTCTTCAGACTAAAAGTCCCTTAAAAGGATCCAAAGCCCTTTGGTGTCCCTAGCAGACTTTCCATTGACTTGGGTGAACTTTGGCTCAGGCCTTTTAACGTTAAAGATGAATGTAACATATTAAATTATAGAACAGAGTACTTGGTCTTAATAAGAGTAAATTATTTCTTCAGGGTAATAAAACTGATCCAGTTGTAGTGAGACAACTGAGAAAACAGACTCAGGGAAAACTAATTAAAGTATCTTGAGTACTAGAACTAGGTTTCACCCTCCCTGACATAAGAAATTATTTTCAGAACTTTTATAAACCATTTATTCTCATATAAAGTAGGTAATAAAAGTGATATACTGTAGCCTTCTCTCTAACCAAGATCAAACTACCTACCTTCTATGAAAGGGAGCAAATTGCCCAGGATGTGCCTCTTGAACACAGAAAAAAAATGTTTGCTATTGAAATGTGAAAGTCTATTAAGTGCTGGGCTGTGATTGCTTTCCAATTAGCTTTCACAAAGTTCTAAGGAAAAAAAAAAGAAAAGGTAGTTCCCCAGCTTGCAAGACAGCTATTAGATTTCTACTCAAACAGGGGTCACCAGAAGATTGTGCTTTGTTTCATCATGTAGACATTTCTCTATTAAGGAGAAAAGGATTTCTAGGAGAAATTGAAGGGCAAAGCTAGAGAAGGTGAGTTGTTCTTTAATTAATAAAAGCCATGCTGGCTTTACTGAGAGTCAGCTCTTCCTGGCAATGGGCACAGGCTTTTGCAGTACATCTGTGTGGGTACCAGGAAGGTGTTTGACTGGGTTGAGTGGGGCTGTTTAGATGCAAGATTGAGAGGGAGGAGTTTGGGCTGGAGAAGCTTCTGAGCCTGACCCAGAGCATTGTGTGGCAAGCCAAACGCCAGGGTATTTGTTGAAAGGGAAAAGTAACTTGTTAACATGATCACCAGAAACACAAAACAGGCTCTCCCTTACAGTGACTACCATGGGTACTTCAAGCCTTGATGCAGAGGAGTTAGATCTAAATACTAATTTACTCTGGTATTTAACTGCAGATACATGAGAAGCACTGTTGACATTGCCAAGCCAGTTTCAAAGCGAAGAACAGATTTAAGTGTTTTGCTGGATGAAGGCCAGAGGCAGCTGAAGTGAACACTAAGATCACTTTGGAGGCTTCTTTTTTCTCTGAATCCTCAGAGCACCCAGACCTTTTCCTGGATAGTCTTGGGAAGGATTATCAAGGTAAAGCAGATCTGAAAAAGACAGTTTTAAAACCACGTGGAACAGAACTTGAGACAATAGCTGAACCCCTTTCCTTACAGAAGAGGGAAATTTCCTTTAGACCTTAAACAGAAATTTTGTATTAGGCTTTCAAACAGCTTTAGGGGCTGTTTGTTGATTGAGACTTTTAAAACAAAACATCTGGGTCAATTTTTATTTCCCTCATTGGAATTGCTTTATAATCTTCCTGATCTTATTTTTCAGGTCAGAAAAAGGACTGTGTCCAAAAGAATTTGCTCAGAAACTGGATTGCAATAATAAATGTCAGCCAGGTATACCAGATCCCTCCTTTTTTTGGATGCCATCCTACAGTGTTTTCAGTTGGTATTTGAAATCAGTTATCACACTGGGAAGGACTGTAAAGTATGTCAGAAGGTAGGCTCCAATTCAACAGAATTAGCTTCAATGCTTTCTAATCCCTGGAAGAGAAATTTTCTCCTTAGTTTTATAAAATTTTCTGTCAGGCTGCTGCTATTTGCTTCTGGTTGGTTTAGATAACCAGGGAAACCCCACTTCAGCTGTGGTTCACTACAAAAGTCATACCAAATCCACAAGAGTCAAGATTTTTTTCCAGTGGGGTCATTT
This sequence comes from Scopus umbretta, assembly GCA_013400535.1. NCBI lineage: Eukaryota > Metazoa > Chordata > Aves > Pelecaniformes > Scopidae > Scopus > Scopus umbretta. Next base: position 17,646 of record VZTL01060109.1, read on the forward strand.
CCTAACCCGTGGGTCAAACCAGTAGAAAAGGATGAATTCCCAAACTCTAAAGCGGTTGGACTTGTTATGGATAAACACTTGAGAACCAAAAGCCCTATTATCCATACAGATCTGGAACAATGCACATTTCCAGTCTACTAATTTTTGCAATTTGAGAATATAATGCAGTGCTGGACCATCTTTGCTACCATTCATATTTATTTGAAAGAGTGTCAGGTCTTGCTTGGAAGTGAGAATTATATGACTTTTGCTCTTTTTTCTTCCACTTCTTAAAAAATAGTCTATGCTCCTACTGGAAATGAAGCATTCAATACAGACTTCACAAATCAATTTTTGCTCATGACTTAAAGATAAGCACAGCTTTCCAGATTTCTTCAGTGCCATAGTGGAGCACCCTCTGTTTACTCCTAGAGTTTATGGAGAGTTCAGGACATGGATGGTGCCTATGTTCAAATGAAACTCTTACACAGAAAAATGTGGTACTCCTGTTCCCTGGTACAGATTTAGAACATATTGAAGTCTATTCTCCATTACTTCTTAGCTGGGACTTCAAGAATCCCTAGATAATTGATAGTGAAGATTAGAAACAATAACATTCTTTCATGTTTAGGGGAGCTACAAAAATCCAGGCAGTATGCCTCAGCGTTCCTGTGATATCTATGTGAGTAAACAGGGACAACAGATGAAGGGTGGCTCTGGGGACCCGCTCTGAATATTCAGGAGAATATATATATATTCAGGAGATATATATATATATATTCAATATATATTCAGGAGAAAGGATTTGACTTGGCTTTACTTTTGTATAAAGATGAAAATCTGAATAATTAGTGTGATATTCTTATTGGGGTATTATTTCTCATTGCTTGTTGCTGCAGTAAGTGTTCAGTGCCCCAACAGTGGCACAAGGGAGACATCTTTCTTCAGGCATAAAGCTGGAGATCTTCCTCCTCAGTGTGCGTTAGCCATCCTCGATGCCAATGTCTGCATCTAAGCTAGACCTTCTGTGCACAGCAGAGAGAAATAGGCACTCTCAGCACACAATTCATTTAATCAGATGTTGACTTCAAGATGAGACAAACTGTACTATAAAGGTGACTATTTCTCCCCATGGGCTATGAAAAGGGCATGGAAGTTGTTTTTTTTTCGTCAGGTGAATTCCCACAGGTATTGAAACAGGCCATCTACAAGTACTACCCTGTTTGCCCAAAGAATAAATTAAGATAAATGTGCTTGCCACATTTGTATTATTGTAGTTTTACATTCACAATTAAGCCATAAAAGACAGACTTTGCTCTGAGGAGGTGTCACTCTGGCACACAAAAACTTTGCATCCTGCCAAAGATCTTAGCTGCAGATACACTGAAATCCGTGTTCCTTCCTGGCTTAACATCTGAAGTTTGGCATAATTTATCCCTAACAGACTTGACACCTGCCAGTGTTTCTTATTGCCTTGCAATTTACAAATGTTTCTGACAAACATTCTTCCCTCACTCAGAAATATGTAAACATTATACTAGATAGGCACTTGTTTTAATTAGTATTTCAATGCATTATTTTAATTAATTTGTTGTGTTACTTGGTTAGTATTTTCAGTGAATTTCCTTTGAAACTGTTCATTTGCAATATTTTGTTCCTCTGGAGTGTGTTCTTCCCTGCACTCCTGTGCCTCCCAGCTAATGTCTATGGGCAACAGCAGCGCACAGCTCTCAACACCTTGGGAGACAGGCTTACACAATTGTTTTTCACCACTCAGATCACTGCTCCAGCAGGGGTTTCTAAATCAATTCAATCTCCGAGATTTCCCTTCCTCACAGAGCTTCTCTAGGCCTGGGCCACTTCAGTGTTTATGCTCTTTAAAAAATTAAAGAATAATATTTTTTCAAAGATAAAGGTTTTGGTTGAAAGTGAATGCTGTGCTTAATGAAGAGTTTGATACGTTGCAAAAATTTTTGTGAGGTGGTGGGTGTTATGACCTACAGTAAGGAATCACCTTTAAAACATAAATATCTGCTTAATTTTCAAAAGTTCAGGGCACTCCTGGACTCCAGCAGTTTTGATGAGAATGTTGGGTGAGCTCTGACCTCCAATGCTGTCAAGAGAATTTTTATCAGAGAGCAAGTTTGGGCCTATACGTGTAAGCAGTGTGATCAAATCACTTTCTTTTTGGGCCTAGATAAGGATTTCAGTTCCTCAGCTGAATGCACTCCATCTGAAACATTTGTTCTTTGCAACTGTGAAAAAAGGAAATGTTCAGAAGAAAGTTTTACTTTATGCTGAAGTTGAACTTGAAGTGATCTCCTGAGATGTCTTTTATTTGTCTGTTAAGCAGAATGCATGTTTATGGTGCTGTATAAATAATAATAATAATGCTATCACCTCTCTGTATTCTGTTTATTGTAATATGTTTATTCTGCAAAATTCAACTGTGAAAGTAAAAATAGCCTTGGTATGTGTTTTCAGTGAAGATCCATAGCCATTTTTATTTCATACAAACTTGTTCTCTCTTCCCCGGTTATAAGGCACATTGTATTTAAAGATATCAAAGGGAAACAAAAGCAAGTCTCAAAAAAAAAAATGCTCTGACAACATCGAGTAACTCAACTCCATAAATATTTGAGGCTATATCATCCAATAATTTTTTTAAGTACTCCCCAATCAAATCAGTTCAAAGTTCTACCTAAAAATCAGTAGTGGTCGATGGCCCAAGGAATTTAAAAATGTGGTGGAACCATACAGCTCCAGGAATTAGTCATAAGAAAGGGAATCTTTTACCTATAAATCTCAGTTTGAAACCATCTCAGTTTCAGTAAGCAGTAACACTAGTTAGGGATTGATGGCCTTTAGGGATCAACATTAAAAGGCAATAGCTACCACATTGTGGTATCCAAGATATTAAAGCTATTTCCCATACCTGAAAGAGGAAATCAAGAAAGTATTCAGATCTTAATGTTGGCTAGCATTTGTGAAATGAATAGGCTTGACCTCAGTCCCCCCTCTTTTCTAGCAAAAAAGGAGGCACTGCAAAAAGTGTGTCCTTATTTGTGACCTTGAAACCGCCATCCCTGTGGATGATTAACTTAGTGAGGAGGGAGAAGGAGGACAAGTACATTGGTAAAGGGAAGAAACACAGAGGAGTTTTGTAAAACCTGCTGCTCAGCTACACCCTTTCCATCGATAAATAGTTTTTCAGGCTCTTAGGCTGCCAGTCCTGCTCTTTTATCATCTATAAATATACTTATGGCATATAAAAAAAGTCCCGAAGTAATTAAGGGAGAAAATATGAACTGACAGTCTAGGCATTAATCATGGGATTTTGTATTAAACTAGTATGAAAGTCACCACCTATAGAAACTTTCACATACCATACTTCCCTGTTTAAGCAGTTCATAAAGGATTTGCAACAGTTTTCTCATTCCAAGGCTAGCAAATTACTATAAATGAAATAATCAACATTGGAAACCTCCAACAGTGCAATTTTAAAAACAATAACTGTATACTGCTGCACGAGATTTCAGCGTGTTTTAATGCTCACAGAGACCAGTGGCCAGCCTTTCACCGAGCAATGCATGCAAAGGGCAGGGGATGGAAGTTTACTTTGGGAAGAGAGCAGGAAATTCTAACATCTCCAGGAAAATTAACGTGGTGCCCATCCTTGAAAAGCAAAGGCCTTGAGGCACCTGTCAGGGTACTTCAGCTGTGTGCAGAGGATTTGGGGACATGGAATGGCCTGTATGTGTATCACCCGTCATGGTGATGGTGTTATGAGACACTGGCCTGTGCAGGGCTACAGCTTAGCAGCTCCCCTGGGTAGTCTGGCCTCAGTATGGCCCCTCCCAGCTCCAAAAGCTTCGTTATCGGTCGGAAGTGCTCCTGCAGACACTACTCAAATGTGAAACAGAGTTTGTCTGGTATGGTGGCAGTCTGCAGGTCGGAAAGCAGTACATGTGGTGACTTACCTCTCTCAATCCAATTCCAAGCCCTCACGCCTAACTGGTGCCTAATGAACGCCCTTAAAAATAAATTGCATTTCCTTGGGGTTGAGGAAGTTGCTGTTCCTCTCCTGCCGTTGTGCTTTCCATCCAGCTGCAACTTCTCCAGGCTGCTGGAAGAGCCCGGGTGACCTGTCTGAGTGCTGGCTTGCTTAGGTGCCATGCATTTTGGCGACGTGATGGGCTGTTGCGTGAAGGCTTGCATCTTGCAAGCCCTGCTTCCGCGTAATGAAGTTGCTTACCTGCAGCGTCTTTTTTTCCTTCCTTATTTTTCCTCCATAAGCTAAACATAGCAAGACCGCATCCTCCTACGTGACCAGGGCTGGTTGCTGCATCTTCTAGCGTCTATCCAAATCCAATACCTGCATCATTTCTGACAGCTTTTGCCACAAAGCCCTCTGATGCCTTTTTGTCCCATTTAAGACCTGTCAGTCCTTTGCGCCTGTCTAGCCCTTCCTGGCCCTGGGTTGAAGTAGCTTATTAAAAATTCCTTGCAGACCTACATTAGTATAAATTAAGAGGTAGAGGACATTATCCTACATAAAGTGTGAATTTTTATTCAAATAATTCTATTAGCATAATTATCTTTTTGAGAAATTAAATGTACATTATTACACTTGATGTGCTACAAATTATAAAAGGAAAATTTCACTTATAAGGTTGCACAGTTCTCAAGCAATTAGCCATATTGCACCCAGCAAACCAAAATTAAACACATAAATTAAAACGGCAGGGGGGATAATAATGTTAGAAAGGGGGTGTAGACTTTATGTGGTTTGTTGCTTCCAAAGCTCCAACTAAAGATAGTTCTGACAGGAACAGGTCAGACAAGTGGGGTTAACAGGTTTCCCCACATTTTTCTAACTTGCGATGTAAAAAACTTACTTGACAGAACAATTACGTGAACTACTTTCATCAGGCATAATAACACAATCTAGGCAAGTCATTTACTTGTATGCTCTGTATATAATCTTGCAATATGCCCCTGATTTTTGCAATACCTTGCTGTTATTGGCATTTTAATCAATAGGCATATTGGGTCTGAATTCAGCATTCATACTCTTTTTATGATTATCGAATGCCTGTGGTTGCATCTGTATGCAGCTACCTACACAAAACCATATAGCACTGTATAGCATTTTATAGACACACCTTTTATCCAGCAGGCATTAATTATTACAACCACCAAAATTTACCAACACACAGAAATATTTGCAGGAAGACTAAAATACGTGGATACCAGCAGTAAATTAAATAGCATGGAGAAACACATGAAAGCTGCTGAGTAGGTTCCAAAGGTGTCTTGCACTCACCAAGCTTGCTGAAATTCTTCCAGACAAGCTTCAATATAGGAAATGTCCCGTATTTAAAAAAATATGCATTTGCTTTGCCATGCAAAGTTGAAGTAAGATGGAGGAAAAGCTGGAAACCAGGAAAGAAATAGCAATGGTTGTCCCACACCCCTCAGCTGAGGGACCTAGTTTGTCCTTTGCTGTGCAAGTGCACACCGTAATGATGTGGAGGAGCGCTATTCCTTTGCTATCCAGTAGGTCACAGTCAGCAGGGACCAAGAGCACTTACAGCATGTTCTTCTGTCTGTGTCAGAGGAAAATGTTCTTTCATACCAAGCCTGCGAGTTGATTATCTTTTGCATTTTATACAGTTCTTCCCTGAAAAATGGTAAAAAATCCCTCTTTTTCCTGCCTGCTTCTAAAAGCAAGCAGATGACTTGCTTACCATGAAATGTTCTGGGGCTTGGGTAGTTTTCTAGCATAATTCGGGTTATTTGCTTTGGCCTGAAATATACCTAGTTCTTTGGATGCTGACTGCTTTAGGGAGCATCTGTCTCCTCATGCTGCTGCTGTACCATGGTGATATGGAAGAGATTTGCCAGTTAGGGGAAATTTCAAGAGAGGTCTTTGACTTGCTTTTTCCTCACTCCTCCGCCTTTTAGCATGCCAGGGTTTTGTTTGTTCTGTTCCTTATGCCACGGACTTGCCTTATTTTCTTTTCTCTTTATTGAAGAGCCTGTTCTAATGTCCAAGAAGGATCAGATTTATAGGGAACCTTTTACACAGGAACATTGTGTTGCAAGCATTTGTCTAGTCCATACAAACTGCATGGAGTTTTGTATGCAATGGTATATGCATCTGGAAAGGAGTCAAAGAGCTTCTGATAAAACACATGAAATGCATTTAAAATAACTTAAGGTTTTTTGCTATAGTTGTTGGGAGAAGGGCAAAATTGGTGCTTTCCAGTGTCCGTTATAAACATAGGAAGAAAGAAAAAGGAAAAGTAATTCAGAATATCTAAGTTCTTATCAATGAGAATAAACCCAAGATTACACAAAATAATTGAATCAGATTGATCCCATAACATTTGCATTGCTTCTGTTTTCCAGCATAAGAAGGTATGCCTTTCCAGAAAAAGAAATGAATCATCTGTTCAGTCATTCAGGTGTAGAGTTTTCAAGAACTGGGCAAAGAATGCTAAGGTTAGTGAGTATGACGAGCCTGTTCCAGGTCACACCACCGATGCAAGAGAAATGCTCAGGGTCCTCAGAATATGCTGTGATTTCAAATCCCACTGAATCACTATCACGACAAGACTGAGCATTTCCTCACTGAAATGCTCTGTTTATTCCCTCATCACCCTCTGGCTCTTTATCAGTACTGGCAATCCCCTCTCACAGTGTATTTCCTTTGGACTTCCCTTCATGCCATGTTCTTCAAGCACAGACTTGAACTCTCAGAGACTATAAGATTCAACATCTTAGTCCTTTCTAGGTGTAGACAGGTGACAACTGACTACCCTTTCCAGTCCTGGGGAAACTGGATGTCTTCTACCAACAATGATGCCCAAATGAGAGGTTTCAAAGTTTATTGGGCTGGTTTCTTAAAACACCTGTGGGCTCCTGTTGTCCTGCAGAGCGTCAGTGGCTCATTACCAGTGCTCTGCACTGGTGAAATGGGCTACATCCACTCTTCCCAGGGCTTCAGGAACGTGAACACATGCCCAAGACACACAACATCCTCTCTAGGTTTCCCTAGAAAACCTATGTGCTTTTTCAGCAGGTGATGTTTGGCCTCTGAGGACAAGTCTCGGGGTATCCCAGGTGTCTGATGTCCAATCTGCGGCACTGCAGACAGGGAAAGTGGGGCAGGTGGAGGTGCTTGGTCATGCACAGGCACACAGCCTGGTCATATCACTAGCAAATGGAGCAAGTGCACTGACTTATCAATGATCTGGATGAGGGGATTGAGTGCACCCTCAGTAAGTTTGCAGATGACACCAAGCTGGGTGGGAATGTCGATCTGCTTGAGGGCAAGAAGGCTCTGCAGAGGGATCTGGACAGGCTGGATTGATGGGCTGAGGCCAATTGTATGAGGTTCAACAAGGCCAAGTACCAGGTCCTGCACTTTGGTCACAACAACCCCATGCAATGCTACAGGCTTGGGGAAGAGTGGCTGGAAAGCTGCCTGGCAGAAAAGGACCTGGGGGTGTTGGTTGATGGCTGGCTGAACATGAGCCAGCAGTGTGNTTTGAGTTTACTCTAAGTTGATTTACTTCTGCCTCAGGAGTGTGCCAGCAGGAAGGAGTGTGAAGAGATGGTAAATTTGGCCTGAAAAGGGACTTTTATGAAGCCACAAAGCAGCTGTTGAGTCTCATCATTGTAGGACCTCTTTATTCCTAGAGTGCTTTATAAAGGGAATGGCAATAGGGGTGTATTTGGTTGTGACTACTCCAATTTGTCCATATCCCTAGTGCATCAGCTTCCAGAAGAATTAATTTAGTCTTCTTCCCTTCTATTGATGTAGCTTTTTCCATAGTTGTTGTGGCTGACACAGTTTAGCGCCTTGTTCTTCACCCCTCCATCTGCCAACTACCAGAGATAGTGACATATCCTCTCAAAACATCTCTCAGTCCCTCTTAGGAAGTGACACTTATCTTACCTTCTCCCTTCAGCAGCAGTAATACCTCCCATCAGCCTCCTACCATGCCTGCCACATGAAACAGAAAATTAAAAAAAAAAA
>VZTL01060109.1:25690-47756 GCA_013400535.1 Scopus umbretta
AAAAAAAAAAAAAAAAAAAGGAAAGAAGGGGAAAAATTTTCACAACAGGGAGAGAAAAGGCCTTAGGGATGAGCTGGAAGTTGTCTGGATTGAACTAGAAGGAAGAGGCAAGGAAGGCAGCACGGATAAGGAAAGGACAAAACAACTGTCAGGTTGCACCAGGGAGAGTGGGTCCTATTTCAATGCTGGATGCAAGAAGGGGCCCTGCAGATGTCTTGCAAAGAAACAACAGCAGTAATGAGAAATCAGAAGTGGTGTGATTTGGCTAGAGAATGTCACTTATGTCCAGACAAAATAATCAGAAATGCTCAGATAAATCCGTCCTAAAATCTTCACCTTTCTGCAGATGAAACTTGCAGACCTTTACATATTTTTTGCAAAGACACAAGTGTAATGTCATGTTTTGATCTACGCATTGAAGAACATTGGTTTGAATGTCTGAGGGCTTTTACTCCTCTCACTATTTGGAGATAAGCTCTTCACAATCAGTCTGAAAACAATACTTAAACTATGTTTTTGATGATTACAGCATTAACGGGACCAGGTACCATAACTTCAATACAACAGGATTTCTGTGTTCCTCTAACCTTTTTTATTTATCCAGTACAACAAAGAAAGAAAAACAGATAAAGAAAGGGTGGTTTTGTTTGGAAAGCATGCAAGGGAGCTCACCAAAACTATGAGTCCAAGTCACGTAACTAGCATTTAGGAGCTATGATAAGGAAATGGAGAGCTGCAAAATAATGCATACCATATATAGATGTCTTATAACACCTTGTCAGGTATAAATCCTACATCACATATAAAGAAGCTGTGATACAGAACTTACACTATTTTCTGTGAGAACTTTTGTCAGATGCAGATTTTGCTGGTTTCTATTCTATCACCTTGACCACTAAACTATGCTAAGTTAAAGATGATAGTAGTCTACTGAGATCTAACTGAGCTTTATCAACCTTTTTATTATTGTTATTTTAATAAATAAATGGCTGTATTAGTGAAATGTTAATGCAATTGTTGCCCAGGGCAGCTAGAACTGGAGCAGAATCAAGAGAGGCTCTCAGTGTAAAGGTAGAGGTGAAATGAAAATGAAAAAGATTAAAACCAAAAGCCTTAGATAACCATATCATTTTTAAAATATCAGGAGAGATGGGGAGAAGTGGGAGTCTTCTAAAAGCTTGTCTCTAGCATTCACCAGGTAGGGGAATTGGGAGATGTCTACGGGTAGCTGCAAAGACAACCCCCCAAGGTAATTTTTGATTATGAGCTAGAGGTGAGTAGTAGGAGGAGTGTATTACACTCTGAGATTAGTATCTTACTTGGAGTGGCTGAAGAGTTTTCAGCCACTCTACAGAGGTGAAATAGCCGGCATTTATGGTTAGATGGACAATACAGGCAAGCAGAAGTAACAGCTCATAGCAGATGAAAGGAACAATCCCATTACTCCACTCCCAGTGTCCTTGGAGGGTTGTACTCCTCCTACCCTGTGTGGTTTCGTGAGATTAGGTTTTTGGTGGTTCCTAGCCTGTGCCAGCTAGCCATGGTCTGGTAAGTATGGCCTTGTATGGCAAGTATGTGGAGATGGGAAAAAGTGGAACTGCTCTGTTTAATCACAAGTAGGGACCTCTACTCTTAGCCTTACAGTCACCCTCTTAACTCTTGGAAAACTCTTACCTTCTTTCTGACTTGTTTTATCCACCCTGGTTATATGGGGCGTATCTAGTGGCTTCAGCACCAGATGCTGGATTATTGCCCTTAACTTGACACTGTAAGGGTGAGCCAGATGCACTGGGCTGGACTTGCAAATGCATCTTGGGGTGTCACAGTGAATTAGGTCCCTATTTACCCATGAGGATCTGGGCCTTTTCTTTTCATTTTTAGAACTTGGGAACATGACTGAGCTATAAAGGTTTAACAAGTTGGGGCTGAAGGTCCTAAAAAGGAAGTGCAAATATAAGGAAAAAACAGGCAGAATCTTGTTTAAACAAAATGCCTGCACCATGCATTCTCCCTCAGGTGCTAATTTTAGGGAGGAGAAGTATGAAATCCTATGGTCTTGCATCTGTAATTACAGTGCAAATTGTGTCTATGTAGGAATGAGATATAATGTCTTTGACATACTCATCTTTCTTTGCCAGTGTTTGGTATCAGTTTAGATTTGTCCAGGGGTGAACTGATTAAAAGCAGCAAGTTGTCTAATCATCAGAGTGACACTCAACCTTCCCAAGGCAATTCACTACTAAGGCTACACTTGAAGATGCGTTCATTAATTTTCAACAGAACCCAGTGCTGAGAAGGTGGCAGAAGTATAAGTTTGGCCAAAAGAGCTAGAAGAGAGTAAAGCACTTCCTGCAACTTGACGAAGTTATTTTTAAAGGGTTTTCTCAATATAGAGATTCAAAGGAATTTTTAAATTATTGTCTCTAAAACAATGAAAATCAGTATTATATGAATGATGGGACTCCCTCATTAGCTAATTATTGTTCCTATAATTAACTGAGAGCAACTAATCACACTGATACATCTGATACACTGATGACTGATTGAGGTAATGACTAGCTTTCAAATGTATTTGTCACTAATTTGTAACTCACATAGGTGAAAATATGCAATAAAGTCGATGGCTGCTTGGAATCTGAAGTAAAAGAACAATCCTCTATTCATGTTCATGTCACACTGCTGTGATGAAGCAGCTTTTTAAGTGCTCCTTGAGGGAGTTTGCACATTTGCCATTTTGTCATTAGTATACTCAACTCTCTTCCCCCAGAGGAGATTGGCAGAAGGAGATTGAGGAAGGTGGAGTCAGCATCCTAAAAGGGGGAAGATACTCCTCTGTTTATTTGAAATGTTATTCATATGCTCTCTGAATCACACACCAGTGAAAGATGCCAAGTTAACAGCCTGGGAGACTGGAATTTGTCTTTATCCAAAGACTATGGGAAAAACAGAAGCTATCTGCTTTGATCTATATCTGACTTTAACCTTGAATGTTTTTTCCAGCAGAATGGTTACTTTGCTAGAAAACACTGTTCCAAGGCAACAAAAAGCCCTTCACAAATTTCATCAAATACAGCAAATAATTTTAGCCAGAAGAATAGAGGGAAGAGGAAAATGCAGAAAAATTGAAATATTGTATATCAGTATTTCTGAACTACCACGGTTTGATTTTCCCTTTGACCAAAATGTTAGAAAAGAATGAAAAGAAGGTGAAATAACTGGAATAAAAGTCTTAGAAGCATGGTTTTGCTCAGGTGAATTTGGGGTACTCCAGTGTTGACCAGCACCGAGTGTTCATAAGCCTCAACATAACTAGCCCAGAAAGACAACACCTTCAGGAGGTGACCCAAATTTCAAGTGCCCCTGCAAAAGCCTCTCTGCCTCCATTGATTGTTCAGAAGGCCTATGTAGACAGGCCAACTAAAATGGATATCTCTCAGCTGCCTGAAATTGAGTAGTGTGACCTTTCAAAATGTGTCACTCTACTTGAATTAAATATTGGAGGCTGATACAAAAAAATAAGGGGTTTGTCTCACTGAAATTATAAACATATTTCTATTCAACACATTTTTTTAAAATTTTATATGAAATTTTTTTTTTTTAAAAAAAGTACTTACAGCAAAGTTCTAATATCCAGTTGTAATTTTAGCACTTGAGACATTTTTTTTTGTCCCCTCACATCTAGGTTAAGACCACCCGATGTTTTACCAAAAACAAAACAGATGATGGCTCCAACATTTTAATTACTGCTGGCCTAGCATGGATATCTTCAGGCTATTAAATCTTGTGCATGAAAGAAAATTTTCTTCTTCAAATCATGCAACATGGAGCTTCTCCTATAGGTCTGAATTATGACACACAAGGGCCAACTGCTGCCTGGTGGAGAAAGGATCTTGTCACAGATTCCAGATTTGGACTTGCAACCACAAAGTTAGAGGCTACTCTTCTTTGGGGACATGGAAAGGAAAAAGTGGGATGAATATGGGGTTATTGCTAATCTAGAAAGAAAAGCAAGTATTAACCAGGAATAACTTAAGTGGTGGTTTCTCCATTTTGGTATGTCACTCCAAAGGCAAGCCCAAATTCACAACAGAAACACCATTTGTAGGGATGTCTTCCAAAGCTGAATGAAGAAAGGCAAAGTAGTTAGATCTGAGATCCAGCTAACTCTCACCACTATGCTGACTTGAATGGCATGCTCATGAGTAATACCAGCAACTAAGATTTGGCCTTGAAACAATTTCCATGTTTGCACAGAGTGCTCTGATTTGGGACTGCAGATACACAACTTGGCCAGACGTCAGGCTTGACTGTGTTAGTGTTGATTTCCCCCTCTCCTTTTTGCAGCTGCCAGGATGGTTCCTGTGCACAGCCTCTGGGTCGCCGTCAGCACCATAACACTGCAGGGCTGCAGACCTAGAGACTTATGATGATGATGAAGGCGAAACCGATAGCCCAAAGGCTGACACATAGCCCTGACCACCACCGGCTCGTGGGTCCTTCAGCCCAGAAACAGACACCTTTAAATACTCAGTCTCCTAGACGGGATATTTTCAGCCCATAGCTTGTCTAGACTTTACACGCTATTTCCCATTCCTCATGGCAAGTGCAGTTTAGCCCTCATTGCTCTTCTGCATTTCGCCTGCCTTTGTGACACTGGAATAGTGCAACCTCTCCCAAGCCTCCAGTTTGAGCAATCCTACCAGATGTCAAATCAGTTTTCAAAATACAAGATCCAACTTATAAGGATCACAGAAGAATAAAACCCCGTCTGTCTAACCAGACACCCATCACTGTGTTATCTGAGCACCTCACAAATAAAGCATGTCTAACAGAACACTTATTGCCATTTATCTCAGGGATGTTGTTTGCATATCAGTCTTTATCTTAGGATTTTGCAAAGTACCAAATACCTAAAGGCATTTGAGTCAAGGCACAGAGAACAAGGTGAGCAGTAATTGCAGTTATTCAGACCTCATGACACTTTCCACAATTGTCAAATAACAAAGTTAACTAATGACATAGTCCATACCTGTGGAAGGATTCATAAAGAAAAAGGAATGAATCTACTCTTCCTACACTAACCTTTCAGTTAATTGCTGAAAGGCTCCAGCTGACCATCACAGAAAGCCAATTCTGTGCATGTAAGTGTACCTAAAGCGAAAAAGCCCAGCCTGCCATTAAGACAAGGTATAAGCTTGCAAAAGAGGTTAAGTGCATGTCTGTCTGTCTAACCCACCACAGTAGAATTCAAGAACAACAGACCATCGTTGATCCTGTTACAACCCATCCAAAGGAGCCTAACTCTACTTTTTCTTCCATATCTCTACCTTGTAAATGGAGATTATGGCACTTGTTTGACTCACTTGGACATTGTGAAGACTTTTTTAAAAGTCACTTTCAGCAACTTGACAGAAGACATTTCTGTGTTTTAATTTATCAGAAGCATTTTTTTTCAGATAACAGGACAATGATGATGCAAAAGCAGTAGGTGGCAGAAAAATGTTTCAAGCTTGGATTAAAAGTACGTAGGATATAGACCACTAGGATGAGCCCTCCTGCGGGAGGTGTTGCAGAAATATTTCCACTTCCAGGGAACATGCTGTACTAGTGCAGAAAATTTCATTCCTTACTCAAACACTGACCCTTTTTTGTCTCTCTCTGACTAAGTTGCACCCCAAGGGGCCAGAAGTCTAAGTGTTTTTTCAAGCAATTATACATAATTACATAGTGATGCAAAGTGCCATAAAATGAATGAGAGAAGACATTTGCAAAAAAGTGCTTTTATAATCCTTGTCATGGTGTACATAGAACATTTTGCCCACACTCAATCTTCATATTTCCTAAATTTGCATTATACATCATAGTCATAATATAGGCAATATAATCTATTGAAGTACGCATTAATTAGCTTGGCTTTACTTCTAAACAGAGGTTATATAGTTAATTATTAAGCAGTTGAAGGAGTCAGAGAAGTCCTTTCTTATCATGTTCTGCTCCACAACCTTCATAGTGCAATTTCTTCCAGGGAAGGTGCAAGGACTAGTCTTAAAGGAAATAGGCATATCATTATTCTCCAGAAGTTACCATCTAGGTGGGTCTTTCAGCTGTGAGCCAAAGAAGTCTACATTAAACAAGCCTACTTTACTTTACATACTTTATATGGCTACTTGTATAAGTAGCCAAGCCTACAGGATAAGTAATGCAGCTCCTTTGTATGATGATACTTCTACTCCTTTGCCCTTGCTTTGCAGAGCTCAAGAACGTTGCCATGTAAAGTATCACTACTATCACAGAAGCTCGCCCCATTTGAATACATGGGACAGCTTCAGACTCTCTGCAGATTCAGGCCTTGTTTAAGAAAGGAGACTAATTTATACAGCCTGACCTACCTCACATTAGCTTCCCAGCCATGTTTTCTTATTCATGGTAAATGCAAGGTAACCCTTCCCTGCTTATAAGTTTATAAATTAACATTCCGTCATAACTGATGGAGTCTTGTTTGTAACAATTCCCCAAATGTCTGTTCCTCAGAGGAATCCTCTTACCCTACATGGTAAACTGCCAGCAGTTGTGACTCTTTCTGAGGATTCTTCTATATCCCAAAGACATGCACATTTCAACGTTTTAGAAAAAAACTTCCCACTTACAGGCAGAAAATATATGTTTTGTTCAGAAAATAAAAGAAACAAAAAAGGACAAATCAACAACTGATTCACAATTTATGACTTGTTAAGCATTTTGCTTCATAACCACAATCTGTTTACATGAATTGCTTTAGTGTAAGAGTCAGAAAGTTAATTGCTCAGTTGCAGGAACCTTAGATAAAAGCTTGTTCAGTAACTGTAATTCACTACAGTCTACCAGAAGTCTGGAAGTATATAACTTTACACCACAGTAATTCTACTGCCCTCTGATGATTCGCAAATAACAGAAGGGGTTTGAACCAAAAGGGAGATTGTCTTATGAGAGGGTGATACTGATTGTAATTTATTCCAGTCAAAGCTCACAAGTAGCAGCATTTCTGTGCTCTCTCACATCTTTGTGTGTCCATTTCAAGAACATCCTATAAGCTTGGGCCAAGGTTTTCAAAAAACAGTGCTTGTGGTGATCTGCTCCCCACCCATATTCAGCAGTGCCACAGCCATACTTCTAACAGTGTACATTCTTCCATATTTAGTTGGAGTCCAGGAGCCTATAAGATAATGTTCTGAAGTGATTACATCATGTCCTTCCTTATGCTTCCCATAAACTGAAATGTCATCTCTATAAACTTTCACTGCCTTTAGGCCCTCTGGACAGCATCTCACTCACTTTCCTTCAGACCAAGTGTCTGCAGAAGCAGTAACCCTCAACAACCCTTTGCTCTTCGTCAGCCACTGTTCCTAAGCTGGACAAGGACTTTGGAGAAGCTGCGGGCTGCACCCCATGAGGGCTATATTGACACTTCAGGTAGCATGGAGATAGACCCCAAGCCCAAGCAAGCAGTCTCAGCGCTCACTTTCCTTCCCTCCCTGTTGCATGGTTAGGCACCTTTTTCTTCTCTGCCCAAGAACAGCCTTTTGTGAGGACCAGTGGAATTGTTGACTGCGCAGAGTGGGTTTCCAGCTTCCATAGCAGCCTTCCTTGAAGCACACACTTCTCACAAAGCCAAGGCCCAGGGACTTCTCTGTGCAACTCCAAGAGCTGGTGGAGGGGTCTTGGATTTCCGGGTTACAAAGATGTCACTCATATATATCCTCGTTGCCTTTGTAGCATGTATGGGCTTTGACTGGATCTAGAGAGCTGATTTGTCACCTTGAGCTGCTGCACTTTTGTCTCTTTACAAATCCCAGTCACCTCTGCCCTGGTATCAATGTGAAATGCAACAACTGTGTTGCAGAACTTAAAAATAACTGTCTAGGCTTGTTCTTGAATGCCTGTTGTGGACACTGAACTCAGAAAATGGGTAACTCTCACTTTTATTTGCCCTTTCTCCCTGGCTCCTTTGCTTTGACAGACACATTCCCCATATCCTATTATCTTGCATGTTTGTACTACAGTAAATAGGCATAACTGATTTACCTTTTCGCTAGCATTCATTGCTTTCTGTACTTCCATCCTGCCCCTTCTTATTCATCTTTTCTTCTGAACTGAACAAAGGAGTTTGTTACAAAAAGAACAAGATTACCACTGAAAACTACTGTGAATCTTTCTTCCCTTCACTGCACAGCCTTTGCCTAAACCGTTCCTCAGCTTTCTGTCTCCCATTTAAAGAAACAACAGGTTCCTAACCAGAGCTTTTTCCTTTTTCTTCTTCACCCTGGGCTCTATCAGAGCACAGAGACAGACAACTTTCCAGCACCCTCATCTTCACAGTGACATCCCACAGAAGCCCTGTCCCTGATGTAACAGCCTTGGGCAAAGTGGAGCAAAGCACAGCAAAGTTGTATCAGATAATCATTCACTAAATGCTTTAATCTATTTAGTGCATTTTAGCAATCAAAAATCAGGAAAAATGTCCATACCAAGTCACCAGCAAGGTCTGTCAAATCATAAGGTGTCCCACCCAAAATCATAAACTGGCTATGAGGCCACAGCTTTAGGAAGCCACATGTCAGTGAGGGACTTTCACTATGCACATGATGCTTCCTTCTTGTTATAAAGAGCAGTATTTTTCTTTGACTTCTCTACAGAAGTAAAATTACCAAGCAGGAAGCAAAGAGGGTTAAGAGATAGAGAGGGTTATAATCGCAGAATTAGTATTAGCACAGAAGTCTCCAAGAGCAACTGCACTTAGGAAAAAAATATTCAGTAAACATACGAATCTGTGCTAACCCAAGAATGTGATTCATTAGGTACCAACTGACTGTCAATGACTACTGTTTGTTCGTTCTCAATTTTTATTTATTTCTTCTAACTCAGATAAATAAATCTCATTTCGACCCTAATGCATGACTCACTGTTCTGTAAAAAAAGGTTACTAGCAGCAGTTGCCTCAGCTGGGAAGTATCAGGCACCTCTCTATCTCTTGCCTCTTTTGTAGCAATAACTACTTGGTGTGGCAATGATAAGCGAAGTACTATTAAAGAGTTCAAATGCTCCCAGTGAAACTCAAAATTAGTGCTGAGAACAGCCCCAAATTGAAGAGCAGATGTCAAAAAGTACCCTCAAACTGTATGAAGGGGTAGGAAAGAAGCAGAGGAAATGAGAGATAGGAGGATGACCTGCTTTTTCTATGCTTTTTCACTGAATGATTCCAATAAACCTAAAGCTTTCTTTTTGCAATAACAAATAGAAAGTTACTTCAATGAGGCCCATCCCCTACAGCCACAGGATTCATTGCCTTCAAAAAAGAAAAAAAAAAAACCTTACCTTTTCCTTTTGCCAGTCTATAAAGGTGAAGGAAATTAAAGTTACAGGGATTAAGCCTGCTGTGCCATCTATGCATTCATTCACCTCCTGATTGAACTTCAGTCATGCTGCAGGGCATGGCTCAGCATGAAATTGGGAACCAGGCTGAGAAGGGGGCAAAGTGGTTTCCCAGCTTATTACCTGTGGGCACCATGGGGCTAGAAAGGGTACCAGCACTGCTCACGGTGGCCAGAGATGAAAATGTTAAAACCTGAGGCTGTTGTGGGAGATTGTATTGCCCACAACTTGATTGCTTTGGTTGTTTGCTGAGCAGCTGGGGTTTAGTAGCCCCATCTAGATCCCAACAGTCTCACTGGACTTGCATGCATGTATACTTTGAGGGTGTTGCACCCCGTTTGCTGATGCAAAGAATTTTTAATGTTAATGGTGCTTCCTGCTAGAAGGGGGGTGCAGAGAGGGTGTACAAGTTCCTGCCACTACGGCAGGATTTCAAATTTCCAGTGCCGACACTGGTTCTGCAGAGACCTCCACTCTGGAAGTAGGTGCTGCCTAATATGAACTTTAGCTTTGGCATCAATAAGCATGCAACTAAGGAAATAATATTCATACCACTGCATCTAGTGAAGGACGCAAAGCCTGCCAGTGTTTAAAATCTACTTAGTTAATGATGCAAATGATTCCTTTTGTCAAGTCAGATGTGGTTTCTTAGTTTAGTTCAAACGGCTTCTTCGTGTGTGTGTGTGTATATGTACATGTATACATAACAGAAGTAAATTGCTCTCATACAGAAATAATATGTTCCCTGCCCTTACAGAAGCTGAAAACTATTCTATTGGTTGAAAGAAAATGAACAACAAATTGAGAGGGTACAACTTTACACATATGCAAGTTTTTGTATTTTGCAACCTTGAAACTACAACTTCATTGGCAATGCAGCTCTTGAGGACTTTTCTTATTTTCATGTGAACCACAGTATTGCACACAAGAATATGCAGTAATTCACTGAGTGAGAAGAGGGAGATGCTTCAGGGTGTGTACCCAAGAGAACCACAGTTGAGGCCAGTATAGATTTGTCATTCTTTTCTGTCAGTTCATTTCCTACTTGCTGTATCTTTACCATGGGAAGGTACCATGCAGAGCATTTCTAGAAAGCCCCTTGTTCTAGGTGATTTGGAGATCATGAACTGTTTTACGGCTCTTCTCTACACCAGGACATACCTGCATTGCTTACAGCTTTGTGAGACTACAACCTTGTAGGTGGAAGTATTTATTTTTCATCTTTTGTTGTTGTTGGTTAGTGGTTTTCTTTATTTTGGGGAAATATAATTACTCTTTATCTGAAAATGAAATTAGGGCAAAACACAAGATTTTCCCATTTTTCTCTTTCTTTTTTTGGCACTTTCTCCCAACCCTACTTTGAAAAGCACCAGCATCCTCATATTTCAAAGAAACTATGATCCTCATGTCAGGAATGTAGCTTTTCCTCTCCCTGTAAATAAAACTCCCAAATTTCATCTCATTGTAGTCCATTGGAAGAGAAGAAGGGAATCTCTCAGTTCATATGCACAGTGAAAATTTAAATGCCCAAGTTTCAGCACTTCATTTCTCACATGCTGGCCCTGCTGCACATGAGGTAGCCCAAGACTGAGATGGGTTTCTTGCAATTAAATTTCTGAGAAAGCAGCCTAGTTCAAATGTCAAAAAGACCACAGCCAAATCTTAGACGAGTTGTTGTCTGGAAAAAACATGCTTGTAAAAAAAAGGAGAGATGACACTGCCGAACCAGAGGATAATTTAGTGGGAAAGAGACCTAGGCAGTTCCCTAGTCCAACCTCCTGCTGAAAGCAGGGTCGGTCAAGAAGTCAGACCAAGCTTATCAGGGCTTTATCCAGTTAAGCCCCTTGAAAACCTCCAAGGATGGAGCCTGTTCAGCTTCTCTCAGCAACCAGCTCCACTGCCTGACTGTTCTCACTGGGAAATAGTTTTTCCTTATATCCAGACTGGTCTCTGTCTGCTTTCACTAAATCACCTGCCCCATTCAGCAATGGTCCCATGTTTTTCTTGTTCAGCCTTTTACTGCTAAAGTAGCACAGAAGCTCCTCTTGTTTTCTTTGACATCCCTCACACGTATCAGCTCCAGCTGAGCTTTGGCTTTTCTAACGCCATGCCTACCTGCCCAGTCAAAGTTTTTAAACCCCTCCTTTGAACCCCTGCCTACTGTCCACACTCTGCATACTGCCTTTTTGCATTGCCCAGCCATCTCATGGCTGTGCCTGACCCTGGTTCCCCTCACCAGGCCTGAGAGGAGGAGACTGGGCAGCAGTCAGAGATGGGAGAGGAGGTCAGGGAGAAGGAACGGATTGGACAAGAAGTCAGAAACAGCAAAAACCAAATGTTCTCTAAGCAGAAAGTTATTCTGCATATTTTATTTTCTGGGTATCTGACTTCATACCCTGGGGCCTGATTTGCTGAAATGCTGAGTATTGCAGCTGGAAGAGAGCTCAATAGGACCTGAACTCTGCTTTAAACAGATAAAGCTGAGCACACTGCAAAAATCTGGCCATAGGTGCCTCAGACTGGAAAACCAAAATTTTGTCTGTAAATCTGTAAAATAGGGCTAATAATATCCCTTATTCTCACAAGGGCCTTGTATAAATAAATGCATCCATTGCAAAGTGCTCAGATACCACAGGGATGAGCTCAATAGAAAAGCCCAGGAGGCAATTGAAAATTCTGTCTTTAGAGAAGGATTTGAATAGTGTGCAGTAAATAAGGCCTGGGGACTCTCATCTCATAATAAGGAGTAAACAAAAGACTGAATAACTGCTGATTAAGGGAGCATCATCAGTTCTCCCTGATGAATGAGGTATGGCCCTTTGGAAAAAAAATCTATATGTGACTGTGTCATTAACAACTATATCATAATACATAGACATAATGGAGGGGACAGATTTATCTCCCACATGATTTTAATTCTAGCATTTACTGTTTTCTTGGTAAAGTGACTCTGCAATCATAAAACTGTTCTTTTAACATCATTTCTGCACACACTTGTATATATGTTTATTTAAAACAGTGTGGTTCAATACAGCTCCAAAACAGGTCTATTTTTGGCATACAGTCTTATTCCCATAATGTTGACAAAGCAAGAAATACTGTGGCAGTTTACGTTTTCTATTTGTTGTACTAGTTCCTCCTAGTGCACGTGAATCCTTCTAGCCTTATCAGTGACTGGGAATTAATTTCTTGTACGGTTTTGTAGTTCCCATATTTAATCCATTGCATCAATAATTGTATTACAAGCGTATGTGTTAAATGTCTATCTAGCATAAAACCAGCAATCCCATTAGTTAAGGAAACTGTATTCATGTCTCCATACAGAGAAAAATCCTGGATGATGTGTTTGTCATAAACACTTGTAATGAGAAAGGAAAATTGGGTTGTGGGTTGCTAGGAGTTTAAATAAATTGTTTTATTGCTATTGAAAACTTCAAATAGAAGATGCTTCCTAAAGCAAGGTGCAGCACTGCTCTCAGGAAGTAATTTATTTTTTTTCCTTTAAGCCAAAATAATTTATTTTTTTTTAAATTCCATTCCAGTTTGGTCAGGCAGCTGCATTCAAAATGTGTCCTACTACAGAAATAGAGGAATTTATGGGTTGCTTGCAGTCTGGCTAGGCTTAATATTAGCTTTTGTTCGAAATGTCACTGTACTATCCTCGTACAACTTCTTTCTGTAAAAGGCAATCCACTGCTGGGGATTTACCCATCGGTTCTTGGGCCAGCTTCTTTAAGCACGTTAGCCAGTTTTCAGCAAGACTTTTTCTCCCCTTCCTATTCATGGCTGCCAAAATTAAGCCTTGCTTGTTTTGTCTACTGCTTGGGAACAAAGCAAGCAGACTGCCAAAACAGCAGGAGAGCATACTGCTGTACCTGGGAGCTAGGCATCAGGGTCCACCAAAACCCTTCCAGAAAGAATGCAAAAACCCCAGACCAACCCCTAACGTCTGCTGCCATGTGGTAATTACAACGTCACTGAAGCAAATGGGTTTCTACAAGGGAAAGGAGAAGCATGTTTACATTAATGTAAAGCGTGCCTGAGGATACAAATAAGCGTCACCTACAAGAAAGGCTTTAAAGTTCATATCTGGTCACGTCTAGCATGAAAAAGAGCAGATGGCATGTCAGCACCAGAAACAGCATCAATATTTTGGGATTAACCTGGCTTTTCTGTAGCCAACGAAGTGCAGCGATTATCAGCTTTCAAGATTTTGTTTTTCTCCCCATGCTTTAATGTCACACCATTTCACAGCAGCTGAATATGACAGACAATGCTGCTATCCCTCCTTCAGATTTCATACGGGAAAGTTATTGGAAAATTCAAGAAAGAGCTGAAGATGGCTTAAGCTTTCAATACCATCCTCGTCATCAGACCAAAAACTTGTGCAGGCACAAGGGGGAAAGAAACATTACAGTTATGGGGCAACAAGTATACAAATATTTTGCTGTCCTGTAACTTTTGTTCCTTGGGAGGCTTTAAGGATCTTGCCACACATTTACTGTCAGATTAAAATCCTGCTGCTGAAGTGATCTCTACTCCCTTGTTGTCCACTCTGTCATCTCCTTAAAGCTGCTGCCCCTGTAGCTGAGGTGGCTGGGTGGCTTTTGAGTCACCTTTTGACCATCACATTTTGCAGGATAGTGTTTTGCCATGAATCAAAATGGATTAAGATTTATTTTAATAAACCTGGCTGTTAACTGCACGGGTTTAGAAGAGGCTCCACAGTGCATCCTGGGGCATCCATCTTCCGGGGCAGAAGTTTCCCGGAAAGGGGCAAGGCAGAAGCTAAAGATGAAAATTGCTTTGCCTGTCACAGTTCAATCTGCTGCTGAATGTACGTCAAAGCCTTCGGTGGAATATGATGAAAACATGAAAAAAAGATGAGGAACCTAGCAAGAATAATAAGATTCATGTGGTAACTCAAGACTCATATAACCTAACCTACAAGATCCTATCCCTCCCAAGAATTATGTCACTTTTCCCAGTGACACAGATCACATAAGAAATCATTGCTTTTGTGAACAGGGAAATGTCATTTAAATCTTAGCTTTTAGCCTGTTGAGGGGAGCTTCCTAGGGACTGGTTGAAACTGAAAAGAGGAGAAAAGCGTTGAATGATTTTATTTCATTAAATGTGCACATAATCTTGGGTAGTCTAAATATTAATTTCCAGCTTAAAAAATACAAATAAAACAACAAGCAAAACCAAAAACAAGGAAGTGAACCAACCCCAGACAAAGTCTCCCTCCCTCCCTCCTTTATCTTAAGGCTGGATCAATGTGCAGAAAAGAGGGAGAAATGTTTAAGCTAATCGGAGACAATTATAGCAGTCAAGCTTTTTCACACCCACCTTTCATTCCCTCCCTAAAGTCTATTTGCCACCCAGACAATAGCAGGCAAGATATGCCATCCATTGTTTCGGTAATGATACAGGTGGGTGGAACAGGGCTGCTCGCATGATCCCATGACAGAGAAAAATTCCCTGTCACTACAGTGTGCTTGAAATGCTATGTCTGACAACCCTGCCTCATCCCATCCCTTCCTGCTGCAACCGCTCCCTCTCAGTGCTGGAGCACAGAGGCAAGCCACCTCCTCTGCCTGGTCTCCCCTGCCGGGCTTCCAGCTGGTGGGAAGCAGGCTCTGTGCGCTCCCCAGTGTGGCATTCCCAGTGTGGCAGCATCACAGTCTGGATGGAGGGAAAGGGATTGCTCTGCGGCTTGTGGATGTGTTTCTGATGCCCAACCTCCCCCCCCTGCCATTCCCAAACTGCTCTCTTCTGTGCTGGTCTGAAGCTTTCAAGCATGTGAGACTGTCTACTTCCAAACATACCCCAGAGGTGCAAAAATCCTTTAAGCTCTGCAGTTCTTTGCATGATCAGGGTCCCACAGGCTTAGCTGAACGAGAGGGATGAGAACTTCCCAACTGGAGCCCACACATGCTCTAAATGCCACATAGAGTTTGCTCTAATTTATAGTCATTACTAACACACTAATGCAATCAAAAAGCCCTGACAACCTTTTTGCTAGCCATATCCCCCTGCCTGGACTGCAGCAAGGAGGACCCATTGGAGCTGCAATGACAGCTTTGGAGATCTGGGGACCCCCAATACACAACCAGATCCTGTGGCATGAGGGTGCCCAGCCATTTGGGGAAGCTTTGTGTTGACCAGGCTGCACCATCGCTATGAGCAGACCACCTCCTAGCGCTGGGCAGGAACAGTCCTGCATGGCTTAGCAGAGACTATTGAGATATATGCCATGGGAAACCTGTTTGTGTTGCAAGGAAAGGCAGTAAAAATCAGTAGGATAATGAGCAGATGGTTTCAGCTCTGTTTTCTCAAGCTGATTATTCTCCTACTCCATGAACTGCAGGCAATAGAAAGTAAATGGTGACTACTAGATAGCGGTTTTTAAAAATACTAATACATATACTTTAGAGCAGCCTAAGTACTTCAATTGACATCTTATTCTAAAAACCAGCACCCTTTTTCCCTTGCATTGTAGGGGATCTGAACAAGCAGTCCTCCTATCAGGTATATTAATCCTAAAATAAGGAACATGTAGAGCCATAGAATTACATAGGGTTATTGGAACGGAAAATGACGCTTACTTGTAGAAAATACATATCCTTGTTGTTGCCAGTCTGTAATAAAAAACTGCATCTGGAACCCCTATTGTTGTGGCAGTGTCTAAAAGGAAGCTTTATTTCTTCTGTAATGAGAGGCAAAACTGTGTAGCTTTCAAGCTGCTGCAAATTTTGTGTGCCCTGTGCAGAGGCTGCTTTTAGAAGGCACCTCACCTATACCAAACGCTGCCACAGGGCAACAGCATAATGGAAATTTCAAGTCCTCTGCCCCTTGCAGGACCTTTCTGGCTGCCCAGCACAGGGTTCAGTAAGCAAAGTTACAAGCCAATAACAAAAGAGAAAATGCTTTTATTTCTTTTTCCCTGATCTCTAGGGTTTTGGTGACACTTAGAACATACTTCCCAAATGAATAATTTAAGTCTTTATGGCTCATTCAATTTCAGTTTACACCCTGCATTTTATCCAGCTCAGGCTCTGTCAGTATAATGCAAGAGATAACCATTCAGGATACTGAGTTACTATTCTCCATATAGGTAACACTGGCCAGTATTCAAGCACAGAGACATAACAGAGGCTTTTGTGCAGATATTTTTGGCTGATATTGGGAACAGCTACGATAAAAAGGGATGGAAGCCATCTGCAGAAACCACACATATACACACACACACACAAAAGCAGCTTTACTGGTCAAGGAATCCAGGATCAGTGCTACAGTTGAGCTCTGGATATTATCAGAGCTATGCAGGAGCCAGATTTTCTGTCTCGGAGACAGCCCAGGATTTTGTATCTTTCCATATTAGATCAGAACAGAATGTTTATTTTCAGAATTTGCCCTACAAATGTTCTTAGTTAATATGTTACTTTCTATTTTGACATTTGTCATTTATAATTTTTCATTTAAAAGCAAAATTTGCAGTGAAAGCCACTCCAAAATGGAGCCAAGGGGTTCCAGTCTGATCAGCTTCAGTCTTTTCAAAATGTTGCGTTACCGAAAGTGAGGAGGTCGCTTCATTACTTTCCATTTTGTTCAAAATGAAATATCATTATAATCAATATTTCCTGCAAGATGTCCCAGTTATAACAAGCTGATACTATCTAACACAAAGCTGCTTCCACCAAACATTTTTGACCATATCTACTAAGAAGTACTTATCTACACAGGGAGAATTCAGACACCTGATATCCCTTCAGTGCAATCATTCTTGCTTCTGCCTCCCTCAACCTCATTTCTTATTAAAGCCACGAGAGGAAGAAAGCTAGAAAAGCTGTAGGGGAGGGAGGAAAGACCTAGCAGGAGAAGCAATATCTCATACAATAGAAGGAAATGCCTTATTCAGGGACACCACTATAGCTAGCTAGCAAGCACTCCCTTGCATGCGTATCCGCCACTCCCAAAGGGCTGGGGTAGCAAGCAATGGTTTATGTGGTGGAGTAAGCTAGGCCAAGCTGACCCTGTCATCTCACTCATGCAGGGTGTGTTCAGAGGCTCTGGGACCAGTCTGACTGAGCCCCAAACTTGGTTCAAATGAAATATTCAGTAGGAGAGCCAAGAGGAGCATCTCAGCACCAGGCACAGACTCCAGCTCTTTGTTCATCCCTGCCCTCACTGTGCGCTGCCAGAAGAGGAAGCAGAGGCACTGTGCTGATAACACACCCTGCAGGACACATCCAGCCAGGCTCCCTGAGGCATGGCCCGGACACCCTTCCCTGGTGAGAGGCATCAGCTCAGCTCTCAGCGTAACAAGGGCTCAGCTCCTCCACTGTAATTCTGCATGAGATCAGTCCCTGCTTCTCTCTGCCCAGAGTCACCAGCAGCGGTGTTGAAGGTCTAGATGTCTAGAAGGTCCTGCTTAAAATTAATTAAGAAGCAGGCTCAAGTCCTCACAAGAAGCATGGGAAAATTAGGTACTACCAAGTGCCCTAGAAAAAAGGCAACATGCTGAAGTGGTCAACTTACATATTTAGAACTGGAAAAGTACCATAGGGAAAAAGAGCAAAAAATTAATTTTAGAAACACAGATAAACACAATCATTTATATCCTAGTAAAGCAAAAGAGTTAGCCCACACACTCCAGCAGGATTTAAGCAGTTTTCCTCCAGCTACTATGTCCTCTGGACACTTGACTTCAACCCCTTTTACCTGCCCCAGTCTCCACCCCTAGCCAGGCAGTCCTCTGGGAGCTGCAGGACAAAGCCCAGCAGTCCTTTCCCTGCCCATGGTGCAAGCTCTGCTCAGACTCTCTGCCCACCCACGCACACTTGGATGGAGGCTTATGGCATGGCTGGGTGGCAGTGAGTTTGTGGCTGCTTCCATGCTTCTTCCTTTCTTCCCCTTTCCCCTCCTCTCTTTTCCACCTCCTGAATGACGACTACATAGGTGGCATCGTAGTATGGTTCACAGAATGCAGTAATAGATATTTATACATCAGCTGCAGTGAGGTGGGTGCCAGCTCAGTGATGCCTCTCACTGCACCAGTGCTTCTGTTTACCATAGCATGGCAGTGACAATTTGATTCAGACCCTTATGGTGTAATTGCTGTTTATTTATTGGATCTCTAGGAGTTCCTTCTGCTCCATAGTGATCTCTCAGAAATTCGGGGAAGACTTACAATTTTTCCAACTAAAGATACCACAGTCAGGGTTTCAGCTTTGGCATTGCAATGCACAAGGGCCATCTGACCTTGACTCCCCATTCATGCCACAAGTATGTCATCCTTTCAAACTAGGACCTCTCCAGTGTTTGTTGAGGACATGTTTAGTGGTTTTTGGTAGGGCAAGAAGAGTAAGATATCACCGTAATGGAGAATCCAGTGCAATATTGTCTTTGGCTTTACTTTTAAGTGGAATATTTCTGCTTCCTTTTAAAACAAAACATGAAGACAGCTTCCTCCCTGTCTGAGGTTTGTTTTGCAGCGTTTCAGCACAGACTGGGACTTGTATGGTGTATTATTAATACAAGTTATTAATAGTAGTTAATAATGGAAGCACAGACACTTTAGGGAATGAGATCATTACAATTAAGAATAAGAGGAGCAAACACAAGAAAATGAAAACTTACATTGCTTAAATGGCTTTAATAATAACCAGTGGGTTTCCACTCATTAAGATTACGTTAAGTATCTACATCAGAGAGATGGTCAAAGAAAATGTATTCAGAGATAAACTGAAGAATAAAACAGGGCAATGAATGAAGAATGAGATCACACTTCTTTCTAAATATGCAAATAGATAAACATCAGAACAATAGATTTTCTCCTGTTCTGTTCACAAAGGTGCAGTTTGCTTATCTGAGATCATCCTGAGATTGTAAGAATATGAGGCTTAATACAAAATCTCCCAGAGGCAGACAAACAGTCTGGCCAGGCTGACTTTATTGTAGTAGAACTCTTTATATATATACACATACGCACACACAATCTCACGTGTATCTGTATGTGTATATGTAAAAAACCCCGCACTTACTTTTCCCTTTATACAGAAATATAACTCCACAGTTAGAAGAGTGGCAACAGGAAAACGCGTATTCCTTTAACTTAATGGGATGTACACAGCCATATAAGGTTGTCATCTGTGTGACTTGCTTAACTACCTTTACAGACCTTCACAGTCTTCAAGTACCTGTCATGTGTCATCTTACCTGTGGTGATGATAAGCAAGTCCATATCTCTTTGCAAATCCAACAGTACCTAGTGCAGTCAGTAGCTAAACCCTAAATAGAGGGAGCATCCATCTGCTACAGGTTTTATCACACTCATTTCCACCCCCCACTGTATTTCCCTCTCTCACCAGTCCCATACAGAACAAGTCTACTAGTAGAGAAAGAACTGTCATTCAAATATGCTGACCACCTACTGCAGTTTGACAAGGAGGTCTGAAACCATTTTTCTGCAGGAGAGCTTTGATGGAAGATTGTATTCCCAGGCTTTTCTTTTGGCTGATAATGTTTCAAAACCTGAACCATGAGCTGGCTTGTTGGAGCACTCCCTTTCCCTTCCATCTGCTCTCCATCTCTGTGGTCCTTTTCTTTCATTCAGAAAGATTTCTGGCTCCTTGCAAGCCTTGTGCGGAGCTCACTGCAGCCCAGGAACTTCTTCCTCTTTGTTTGGGGAGGGGGGCAGTTAGCTCAGGTATTGAGCCTGTATGGAAGAAAACTCCAGCAACATCACATAAAAAAGTGATGTCTGAGGCTTGCTGGCAGTGACAGGGGGTCTTACAGCTAAGGTCTTCCTATGGAAGATCCTGGGTTACCCTGCCACGTGAGCAGCACCTTCTGCCCTGAGTGAAGACCATGGAATTGGCATAAGCTCAGCACCTTTCACAAGTGAACTCTAAGGTGCCTGATTTTTCTTACATGCTTTTGAAAATCCAAGTCTTGGCTGTTTCTTCCCATCATACTCTCAGTCACAGAGTGCCCGGGCAGAAGCAGGGCCTGCTCTGCTCAGTGTGCACTTTGTGTTAGTGTCATTTCACTGCCTCTAAGAGTGAGGTGAAAATGCACACTGGGAATGGCCAAGTCATTCAGACATCTTATCTCCTATTTATGGTTAGTTACAGCTTCTTCCCCATGTATAATCACTGACAGGCTCATGCAGTGAAGACAAGGTGACATGAGCTTTGCTATGAGCTGGACAAATTTTCCAGGACCCATTTGGTGTTGAGGTCTAGGCTACCACATCTCCACTGCTATTTTCTCCTGCACTAGCTAGATGGAACTTTGTTCAAGTGCACATGGTCATCCCTTCAATCACAGCACGAAAAATACACACAGTTGTGATCCCAAGTTTACCATTTGGTTTAATGAGACGGGACAAATGGCCCCTTCATTACACTCCTTCCGTGCAAAGTTTACTTTAGAAATTTTTCTTAGTGCATATCAAATTCATTCAGAGCCTGCAAAAGCACAACATAACCATACAGCAAACCTGTGGTCCCCTTTTAAAACTACACTCAAATGCATGCTGCCATCCAGATGCTGAGGGCAGGAATATTATCCACCTTCCCACCTCCCTCATTACACTAACTTCCCTAACAAGAACAGGGAATTGGAGGAAGTTACAATACAAAGTAGTATGTCAAGCTTTCCCAAACAGCAAAAAAATAAGTTATCAGGGCTTTCAGATTTTCATTATATTTTACCACCATTAATTAAAGCTTTTCTGAGACAGATATAGCTTATAATCTAATTTCTTTAATGGAGTTCAAAAACACAGATTGTGCTAGTGTCAGGGACTGGAATGGGAACCAATGACTCTGTGTCTGTCTGACAAAAGCTAATTCATAGGAGTCATCTGTGTGAAAAATAAACTGCAACAGTATTCATAAAACATATTGTCCATGAACAAACTCATGACAAATGTAGCCTGAATAAGTTTCCACCACTGTTGTTTCCTTGGAAAGATATGTCATTCCTTGAGAGGTGCGCATGGTAAGTGGTGCTGAGAGCTGCAGAGCAAATGCACAGTGACTGGGTGCCAACAGTTCTACCAAAAAAAAATCCACAGATAAAAGAGAAATTGTCATCCAGAAACCTGCAGTCAGTACAGATAAAAAGATTGTTTTAACACTGGAACCAGTGTCAGTAGAAAACAATGATAAAAAATGAGCAAAGATATAAATATAGATGTGGAAAATGTGTATTGCACCATTCTGTGTTACTGGAGCAATGATATACATAGTCACGGGGCAGGGATGGCCAGAACGACCAAGAGGGGAGAACTGTGTTCAACTTTAAAATGTCAGTAGTCAAAAAGAGGCATAAAAACCTGAGCCTGAAGGGACCTACATAAACAAGCGTCTCTGCTATTTCATCTATATGCGGTTTTTTCTTTTCCTGTAGATATCTCTATCCTTTGTGCTAATTAAAACTTTGTTTGCATGTACTTTGTCTCCCTCTTTCTCTTTGCTACTTCACTCTGTTCTGTTCTTTTTGCCTCTGTCATCTTTTATCTTTCCAGATACCTTTTCCATTATTTTTTCCCTAAGGTATTTTTTTCTATCCAGTGCAGAAGTGGTTGCTCTTTGTTATTCTTCTTTCTTTTCCTGTCTTACCTTTCTCCTTCCTTCCTTCCTTC
>VZTL01060116.1:6977-17704 GCA_013400535.1 Scopus umbretta
TAAGCACCTGTATACAGACTGGATTTAGGATGACTGCAATTCACTGGTCAATGCCAGGCATGGTCCTGTTACAGCTTCTAATTATGGGTGGTAACATCTTGAGCACAAGTGCTAGGATTTTGTTCTTATGGTGTTGAATGTTGGGCCTCACTGTTTGGTGCATCAGCTAAGGCTGCAAATAGGAAACCTCTTCTGCAGAGAAGACCCTACTTAACCTAACTCAATTGGTCTCAGCTGTGGTTTTTATTAGTAGAAAATTCATGCCACCTGCTTGCTTGCAGGCTATCAGTGTGGGTCTGGTTAGTGCCTAACAGTTGCTGCTTCCTCTTCAGGTAAGGATTTTTACTTTTATTGTTATTTGTATAGTTTTTCTTATAATCTATAAGGTGTATTGTTGTTTTTCTGGAGAACAGGAAAAAAAAAATCTCTGCTCTAGGAGAAGGATGGGTATATAATAAGTTCTCTTCTGTGAGAGGTGGTTTGTTTGTTTAATGTTGTTGTAACCGTACTGTGTGCATAACCTGCAAGTGTGCTTAAATCTGCTAGTGTTTTTCTTGAAACAATTGATTTTAATGTATAAGTTCATGCTGAAGTTGAAAATAATTAATGTATTAATGTATCAATTAATGTTTGAAATGGCTGCAAAGTTAATTCTGTGCTCAGAAAACACGTATTCTTCATCTGGGATAGCAGTGCTGTGTTGTAACTGTAAGTGGAATAAACCAAAGTTTGCTGCTTTGATAATAAGTATCTTCTTAACCACCACACTGCATCCTGCTGAGTACAGAGAAGTATAATGGTGGCCTGTGTTAGCACTGAAATGGTGAGTGGTTTTAGGAGTTCCAGGGATATGCTGAAAAATAATGTGAGGAGTAAGTTAATTTTGTAAAAATGAGGAATAACGTAGGGAGTTGTGGTCTGGTCCCTCTCTAGACAGTGAAGCCTCTTAATGTTAAGTACTGGAAAGGTGCATGGTAAGAGATTGTTGTGTTGACCATCAAAAATCCTGGGTCTGGGTTATACACAGAAAATGTCAATATGTTAATAACCCTTGGCTTGTTTGTCTGCTGTTTGTGCAGTTAGGGAATGTTTTTCAGCTTTGTTTTCTGCCACGGAGACATGCTGTTTATTTATTTGTACCTTAGAAACATTTGTAACTGCAGGAATGGGTTCTTTAGAGCCCACCCCAGATGCCTGTGAGATACCTGACAGCACCTGGCGTTCCTGCCTTGAGCAGCAGCAGGAAACTGGGGGTGCGGGGCTCAGCATGGATGTGCAATGGACACGCAGCACCGGGAGCAGCAGCACGGGTCTCCTCCTGGGACATGTCCCTTCCCAGCAGTGAGGCCTGGAGCGCAGCTTGTGGCTGGGCTTTAGTGGAGACATTGGGAATGTGGGAAACTAATGATCAGACCAGAGCCCTGTTTCTGCCTCCAAAAGGGAATTGGTGGGGTGGGTGATGGCAACTTCTTTTTCTGTTTGTGCCATGTAAGTGCTTTCTTGCATCACTCGTGGGCTGGGAATCAGCCATCCTCGCAACCCAGCGAGTCCCCTGCACAGCCTCCCACTGCATCCAAAAATGCTTTCTGGTGGAGGATGGGGAGGGATGATGCTTCTTGGTGACCGACCGGGAGTCACAGCGCTGCTCTGATCTGCAGAGCCCAGCCATAAGAATCAGAGCTTTAGTCTTGGGGCTCATGTGTAGAAGATGGTGGTATGTGAGCGACTATTTAAAGGCTATCTGTTGTCTTTAAGCCAGGTACAGGGAGGGCAACTGCCACAGAAGTCTTTTAGTGTTTTAGATTTGTGTTTGGGGACACTTAAAGTGTGTCATTAATTTAATCTAATCGCCTTCTGGTCTACTTATACTTTTTTTTTTTTTTTTTAAGTTGTCTTTTCTAGCAACAAGGAAGAAACTAAAGAAAAAGAGTCAAAGTAAGTGCTGTGTGCACCTGGCTTCTGGCTTTTTATCTGTGTGGAACTTATTAATTTCTGTAATGACTTTAATAATGTCTAATGTGATGCTACAACAAAATGTAGTTATTACTGTGCTAAGAGTTGAGGAAATAAATTAGAAAAAACCATTTAACTCACAGGAAGGCTTTAAATATCTTGCTGAATGCTGCTGGACCTGGGCTCCCAGATCTCTCTCTGCAGAGCACTCTTTAGCTTTGGACATACCTTTAAAGACTTTAAACAGCTTGAGACTTGTAGTTTGCCACAGGAGCTTAGAGCAAATTCATGTTTCTAGGTTTAAAACCGTGAGCTGGAGTACAAGAGCCCTGCTCAGGAAGGTAAGGAAAGGTGTAACAAGGTCATTTTGAACCACGTACATTCAGGCTGTACCTTTTAAAGTCAATTCTAAATTTAATTGAAAGCTGAGGGCAAGGGAGGCAGGGTAGCACTGATGTGCTGACTTATTTTGAAGCATGTGAGGAGCCGCACCACTGAATGCTCAATGAGCCGCAATCTTAATAAAATGACGCTGGGCAAGTCAGCAGGAAGAGGGACTGGGCGAGACGAAGGATGAGGTTTGGGATGGTGCGTGGGGGCACCCACCTGTGCAGCCTCTCCCTGGAGTCTGGTGCTCTCTCGAGTTGACGGTGGCATGTGAGTGTGTGAAAGATGGCGATGAAGTCGCATATTTAACCAAAGCTTCCAACAGAAGATTTTGCAGGGATTTTATTGCACTGACGAAGTGCTGGATGAAGAAAACCAACCAGATATGGCTGTTTGAAAATGGAACTGGAAGAGGCAATAGTTTCACTGAACTTGTGCTTGGTTTGAGTAATAACACTTCTCTTCCCTCTCCAGTTTTGAGATGTTCAGGAGATCTGCTGGTAAAGGAGGCGACGATGTTTCACCCTCCTTACGGATGGAGGTGCTGAGGCGTAGGGGGATGCAGTGCCTTGTCCCATGTTACCCATCAGGCAAGGGGCAGCCTGGAAAAGTCCTCCCGCTCAGGTCTTTGCGAGCCTGATCTTGCTTTACCCTTGTCATGTACTCAGGACAGTGGCAATGGCAAGTTTTTTGACTGTAATTGTACCAGCAAGTTTCCTGCTCTCTCTGCTTTTTAAAAATAAGAAATAAATATAGAATTTATAAGGGATGTTTTTAAGTCATAAGGTAGGTATTTTTAACCTGTGCATCACGTACATGCAGTTACTATCCGTTTGAGTATAGTCCTTGCTTTTTTATTCCGGAAATACTCTGAAAGGGCTTTAACAACAACAACCACCCTTCCCAATTCATACCAGGTTTTACTAAAAGTAGACTGCAGTTGTGTCCTCTAGTCTAAAGTTTCTGAAAATTGCTTCCCAAGTCCAATTTGGTCTTGTTCACCTCATTCTTTATGGAGGACAAAATTAGTCCTTTCACCTGCCTTACATATTAATTCCTCAGTCTGTCTAAGAGAAGACTTGCATGAGTTGTTAGTCATATGTTGACCACTTGCACCATGTCTAGACCCAAATCAAAAGCTTATGGGGAATTAGCTGAAATGTGTCAGGCTTTTAAAGCATGTATTCTTTACACCAGGAATGGAACTGCACTGAGCTCAAAGATTTTTGTGCTAGATGCTCCCAAACATTGATGAGAAGGATTAAGGGGTGTCATCTCTCCTGTCATAATTCCTGCAACTTTTGGTATCTTCTTGCAAATCTTTGGCTTGTAGTTTTGTTTTTCCTTTTTGAATTAACTACAATTCCTCTGTTAATATTCTTGGGGGAATTATTTTTATTGTTTGTTTATTTTTTTCTCTGTATATTACTTCCCCATTAAATATGTAAAACTAAGCCTTAATGTTCTAATTCAGCAGTATAGATAACTGCAGCGGTATAGACAATTATATAAGTATTGAAAATTGCCCTTTTTTGGAAGCTTTTGGCAACAGTACTTTTTTTTTTTTTATTTTTTTTTTAAAAAAACTCTTAAGCCGGTGTTACCACTCTCCAAAATGAATAATGCAGTTGCAGTTGGTATTCTGACTTGCCTGTTATTGATGTAGCAGCTCTAACAACTTTGCACTGGGAAGGTCATGATATATCTTTTTGTACTGTTTTGCTCTAGCAGTGATTTGGTTTTATCTACTTGCCACACCACCCAAATTATTTACAGTTACAATATTTCAGGATAATTTCATGGGGCTTGTCCCTGTTGCACTAAAGTATGTCCATGTAGTTATTCAATAGCTAGAAAGGCATCCAAATATGAAGATGATCATGCTCTTTGTGAAATTCTGCTTGCCATTACCAGCTATGAACATCAAATTAGTCCAATTCTGAACTTTCTGAATATATTCCTGTGAAATTCTGCTTTGGCTTAAATCAAGTACATTGTTATCCTGGAAACAGAGGTTACTGTTTCCATTCTTACTGAAGAGAAGTATTTAAGTGCAGGTATGGATGTTTTTGAAAAACTGAAGAAAGCTTAGACTGTGAATTTTTTCATAAACCATAAATCATTATAACAAGATTAGCCTTTGACTACCTCTCTCCCAATTTCTCCCTAAGGCAGTTTTTTTGTCACTTTTGGGCAGAGCTGTCATGGGAAATCTTTTGCTTTTCATCTTGCTAATATATATGCTTAATCATCTGTATTTGTAGTTTGGAGTATTCGTTAAGAGAATATTTAAACTGAATAAGTGAAGTTACCCCGTGGTACCACTAGTGGAACACTTTCTCTCTATTGATCCTGTTCTGTTCTTGTGATTCAGTATTGCTTAACCCAGAATAATTGCATTTGTTATAATGGCTCAGTTAATACATTTTCCAGAGGTATGAGTGACTAAATATTTAATTCTCCAGGCTTCTGGTGACACACCCAGTCAAAATTTCTTTATCTTGAGACAGCACCTATAAGACTATACACTTCACCAGTCAAAGAAAATAGTGTGGAAACCAGGTTCCATTATTTTCCAAAACCATAAACGAGGTAGCCCCAGATTCATGTCCATTTCTAAAGTTCAGATGAAGTCAGAGGAACTGATCCAGGTTGTATCTGTCTGCTGATTTGGACCTTGCCAGCTAACACAGGTGAAAAATATTTTCTGAAGGAAAATTATTTTTACTCCTGTGGGGGTTTAACCTGACAGAATGTGACACTTGCATTTTGCTGTCATGTACTTTGAGCTGTGAGGAGCAGGGAAGGCTGCTCTGCCTACAGAGAGCTGAACCAAGCAAAGAACATGCATCTGGGCCTAGTGCCTTGATGTTTTACAATCACCCACAGGCAAATTTTACTGTTTTGAGCTTTAGATTCATAATTCAGGTTTCTGGGATTCCTTGCTTAAACTGATGAATAGTGGGGGAAAATGTGAAACCTGAACTGATTTCTTTCACTTTTATTCCATCTGGTGAAGTAGTCCAACAACTAGGAAATAAAAACTTAATCAGATCAAAGCTGTGATAGGGATCGATAGCTATTCCATGCAAACTCTCCTCATCCAATGAAGTATCATGGGTGATTTCTCCATTTGAAAAATATCAGTCTGGCTAATTAAACTTATTCTACAAGTAATGTTTTTGGGTGTGCCAATTGACAAAGCACTATCAGTTGAGGTACCTACAGTTGCCTACCTATGGTTTATAGGGCATCTCTATCTCTATGTTATTTGTGTTTTTTTTTTTTCTGGTAAGAAGTGCTGTGATCTTTCATTTGGTTTTATTATCTCTGATACTCCCAAACTAATTAATATTTGCAGGTTTCTTTAACTATTAAATGGGGTTGCAATCATAAGCACATTCTTAAACTTCTTAGTACTGAAAGACCTAAATAACTTTTAAATCTGAGACAATGTGAAGAAATGTACTTGCTTAAATTTAATCCATCACTCTGTGCCAGCAACACATATAGCTGAAAGGTCACAGAATCACTGAGAGGGAGAAAAACAATTAATTTGGTATCAAAAAGGTAATAGGATAAGGCCTCACCAACCCTCTCCTATTGTTCTGCCGCATTAACTTCAGCAGGTCAGATGCCACTGGTCGTTGACCTCAGGCTAAACAGGGTCAGCCCAGGCTGATTACAAAAGAGATGTGTTTACACTTACCCAAGTGTGTCTTAAAAACCCAGCCCACATCTGTGTTGTTCCCGGGGAGGAACACACAAAGGGTAAACATTTTTCAATGCAAATATCACTTACAGAATCTTCTGCATGAAGAACAGTGTCTCCCATCGTGGCATGGTCCCTGTATGCGAGTCCTTCCCACCACCATGACGCTTTGTAACCTCAGACTTGCCAGTAGGTGCATGTCAAAAAACTGGTGACACACTGGGAAAATCTGCCATGAAAGCAACTGGTGGAAAACAGTTGTGACTTTTTTTCTTTTTTTTCCCCTCAACTCTGCTACCACGCATCATTTCAGTAGGAGGTCTGCTCCAAGAGGAGCTACTGATGTTATTAAAACAGAAGAGGCTAGTGAGTTAGGTAATTCTCTCTTGGAGGGGGGAAAAAAGTTCCCAAAATTTTCTATTCCTACAATTCTGTTTTTATGCAAGTCTTCAGTAAAACTCATCCCAGTGTAGTGGGTGAGATCTTGGCCTCACCATGTCTTTAAAATTCACAGATCTGCTCTGTGCTCCTGTTGGGGTCAGTGGTGCTCCCCTCCTGGGGCTGATTCATCCCACTGCTTTTAGGTGCTTAGCTGGAAGGAATCACTTTCTGTTGATGCCGGATTGGCTTCATCAATACTGTGTTGACCCACAGGTTGGTTTTCCAGCACAGCTCTATGCAGTTATGGCCCAGGTGAGGATACTGTCTGTCTCTTTCCTTTCAAGAAATCCTGATGCTTTTGATTGACTTTAGCTAAAGCTGACCAAGTAGTAAAAAGCTACAAGTTTCTACAAGATTTGTGACAGCAGGCTACAAGTAGGGCAGAGAGACTCTGGAAGTCTCCTAATCAGATGGTGAAAAACCTGTAATGTCAGGTCACTCCTAATAGTAAAGAAACCATGGTGGGAGTGAAGAAACTGTGTGGCTCAGCCACAGAAATGGTTATAGATGAGACAATCGAAAATGAGATGCAAATTGTGGGAAACCTGACTTCTGTAGCTTTTCAGCTTTCCAAAGCTAACTTAGACTTGGACTAGATTCAAGCACCTTATTTCTGTACCTTATGCCAGGCTGCCCATCCAAGTCATCCAGCTTGTAGCTCTGGAGTTCAGACAATTTTGGTAATTACAAAGCTGTAAATATTCCAGCTGACAGATGTGAACTGGAGTATCACTGTGTTGTAAAAACGTTTGAGACTCTAGCTCCAGGCTAGAGACAGTTAGATAATTGAAAAAACCCTCCTACTTTCATATGCCATCTACCTGCTCAAATTTTAATAGAATTTCTCCCCTAAGTATGCTCATTTACTCTATGGATGAGACCTTTTGGAACCAGCTAAAGTCTTATTACCTTTATTGCTGGCCTTCATTCTGCAAAGTGCTGGGCCCTTCCCACCTCTGCTGGGGAACAGGAGTTATAGGTTTGATTTTAAGCACCACGGTTTCTAGTGCAGGTAGGGAGGCCTCCTAATTGTATAACTGATTTTCTAGGAAAGGAACAAGTAAAAACAAGTAAAAAAGGGCTATGATAATTGCTAGTAAATATATACTGCTTAGTAAAGATTGGGTGGAGTGAGGGGAGCAATCAAATCCATTGAAGTAGGAAAAGTAGGAACCATTTGCCTCTTTAAAAATATTTAACTGCAGCAATGCTCTTTGGCTTGGGATCATGCTGATTAAAAGCATTAATTGTGAAGATTTCTTGTATGTTCTTGACTGTTGCTAGGCTTTGTTTTGTGTTGACCAACGGCCCTCTGTGAAGCTCCCATATTTGAAGTCTTCCTTCATGCAGCGCTTCCCCATTTGAACATTCACCGGTTGTTAAGATGTTATTGTATTTATCCCAGTGGCTGTGCCAGTGGGTGATGGCCTGCTGTGCTGAAGGCACCCAGGTGCAGGTATTTCTTCATCAGGAAAGAGCAAAGCACATGTGCATGCATGTACTCTGCTCAGATGGCTCAGAAAACAAGGCAAAGGGTGGGACTTTAAAGTGCTGAAAGAAGAATAAGTTAGGTAAGTGAAAAAGTATGGAGTATTTTGCCAAGCTGAGGTTGTCCTGTGGTCGCTGTCACTTAGAAACCCAATTGCATGGTCAACTGCAATAGCATGAAAGCCCATCAGCCCAGTAATCTCCAGCTTGTAATTGATTCTGTTTCTACAAATGTTAGCTAAAGCAAAAATCTGCATTAAGGTAAGTGCTAAACATCCATCAGCCTGACTAATCAGTCAAGGTAGGAATTGCTGAAGAAATGCATGTTATTTGCCATCAGATTAAGTGAAGTTTTGCTTCCACAGTCGGAAAGCTAATAATTTGCTTGTGATGGGATCAGTTCAGTTTTCAGCTCCACTTGTTGTACAAATCTCAGTGTTTGAGGGCACATCTCGTCAGATCATGAGGCAGATAGGCAAAATAATAATATTTTCAGATTAAGTAGCTATCAAAAGATGTTGAAAAAAAGCTTGAATTGCAAAGATTGAACAACTAAACTAGACAATAAAGAGGCCAGACTCTTTACACAAAAAGACTGAACTGGATTTATCTGTGGTTTGTCTAAATCTTCTTTGATATTTCTTCTTTTGTCTTATATCTGTTTTTATTTGTTATTTTTCTTTTCTTAAAGCATGATCAGCTGATATTAATTTCCATGAACTTGTTAATGTAACTATGTTTTTGTAAACTAGGCAACTATATCACATACCTAAGAATGCATACAAGGTATATATGTTTTTACAAAAGGGTTATAAAGAGATTAAAACTTGGTTTTCTTTGTATTCAAGCAAGCACTTGTGAATAATTTTTCTCTATTTGTTTATCTCCGTGGTAAGCATCTTGCATGTGCCTTACCAAGAAATCCAGTGCAGAGCAACCCTGCAGTTCAACACCAGCCCTTCCTTTGGGAAAGTGTTATGGGATTTTTAATGACTGCTGGTGGTCAGGACTCTGCTTTTACCACCACCAATATCACCTCTGGCCATGTGTGCTGGGCAAGCAGGTGTGATGTCAACAGAGCACACTTCTCTGAATCAGTGTTTTGATGTTCCTTCCTCAAAATACCCACTACTTAATCACCCCGGAAAGCCCTCTCATTCCCAAGTTCTCAAAAAATGTCCTCCCCCTACATACTGATGATGAGCCTTTCCGCCCTGTGATCCCTAGCAGCTATGTTATTTATCTTTCCAAAGACCTTTTTCAAATTTAGATGAAACTGCTCCTGGGGCTCAAGAAGAGCAGCTGACTACAGGAAAGCCTAGACTGGGTTCCGCACGCTTGTTTGTGATATCTTACACAACTAGCAGTGTTGTTACTTCTCAGACTTGCAGACAAAATCTCTCCACAAGGGCTTTCCCTTCCCTTCCCTTCCCTTCCCTTCCCTTGTGTGTAATGAGCATCTTACACGTGTGTGGCTGGGCAAGCTAAGCAGGAACAGGGAAATTCAGTGGCAGAAACCGTGCTTGCGACATTTCTGTCTGCAACAGAAGTGGGAAGAGCTGTAGCCTCTGTAGGATGACTTTCTTTGGTGAGACTTTCATCTGGCTTTTCTGGCCCAAAAAGAGTTGATGAGGCTTTGTGTAAGTACCTAAACATTTAGATACATGTGAACTAAATAAAACCACCAAACCATGTGCAGTTTATTTGAGGTTACAATAGCTTAATTTCTTAAGCATCCTTGTTCAAAAATGAGCAACAATTCAGCCTTTAATACAATGTCGAGCTGTGATTCATAGTTGGTGGTAGGAGAAAGCAAGTGAACTAATTGCTTGGATCTGGTCAGCAGACAGTGAAGCAGCTCCCTTGTCCATGATACCATGCCCCTTCCCTTTCTGATTATTCACCAGCAAACATCCTATGGTCCCATTCATAAAGTCCAGTAACGACACAAGAAATGTCAGGAGTATCTGCTGAAAGAGTGGGAGGCTGACAGAGCCGCACATTGTGAGCCTGCGAGAGCAGCTCTGCGTTTCCTCTGGGGTTGTTTTCAGTTCTTTTGTCAGCTGATTACATGGTCTTTTATAATTTCTAATCTACAGAATAGAGCTATTTGCTTGTGGATTATGTGAAAGTCGCAGGCTTATGCAAAAGAAAAACAAAATAATCTGAAAGTGGATTCTGTTGGCAAAAGTTATACTTCATTTAGGTGGTTTTTATCTAAAGGGGAGTTTAATCTAGGGGTGTGAAGGAAAAAAAAAAACAACCCAAAACTTCTGTCAGTCTTTGAGATTTCAGCCTTATGGTGTTAATTCACCATGCACATAACTTAAATTACTTGTCCCTATTCAGAAAAATGTATTTAAGACTGTGCTTGAAGTTAAATGCTAGTTTTACGTGTTTTCGTGAATAGGAATGGTATTAAATGTATGCTGAAGTGCTTTGTTGATTTGGTGCCTGTATGCATTAAACACTAGAAACAAGCTTATTAGATTTACTGTCTCTTTTACTGTTAATGAGAACAGCACATACCTATCCTGATGCTTTTTTATGTTCGTCTGTGGAAGTGGGCGCAGAGTCTTTGTAGAAAGAAGGAGCTGTGAGTTTGGGATTGGGATATAAGCAAACTGAGCTGTGAGATATGTTTATATTGGTCCCCAAACTTCTCCTGCTAGATCTGGGTTTGCAGTCTCAAGCAGGGAGAAAGTGTCTATTGAGTCTCAGTAGAATATGTGTGTGTGTGTGTATA
>VZTL01060119.1:0-13644 GCA_013400535.1 Scopus umbretta
TTATTTATTTTTTTAACTTAAATTTGCCTTCTCCTACAACCCTGTTCTCTTCAGGGCTGAGAGGGGCTATCGCTGGGGGCTGCCGCCCACCCAGGCAGCTGGAGTGCTTACCTTGCTGCTCACTGTGCTTTCCTCCAGCCTCGCGTGCTCTTTTTTCCTCCTCACCAATTTTGGCAGAGCCATTACAGCCGTGTCCATTTCCAGGCTGGGTCGTGTCAGCCTGACCAGCACTGCAGGGGCAAAACTGCCCCCTCGCCAAGGATGGCCACAGAGCACCTTGGCATTTTTTGCAGCTGCGCTGCACTGGGAACTCAGTGGGGTCCTAAAATCCTCTTGGCATCTCTGCTTTCCCAAGGGGAGTCCTTGGCACAGGTCTGCTGCTCCTCCTCACCTTTAATTCAGGCACTTGGCTGAATTAAATGACATCTAGCTCAAAGGTGCCCAGGTTAACAGGCAGCCAGGTTGCTGCTCACCATTTACCATGCAGTGCACGGCGTCAGTGGCAATTCCATGTTTCCTTCCAGAGAGGATGGTTTTGGGTTGGTCTGGTCCCAATGGACAGGGAGCTGCCCCAGACGCAGCTGTGCTTGGCTTGGAGTCCTGTTGGAGATGCCAGCTTGCTGGCTCCTCGTGTGTGCACCGCACTCTGCAGCCAGGCAGTGCCGTGGCGGCACCAGGGCTGCGTACAGGGGTAAAGCAGCTCGCAGAGCTCTGTCTGCAAAGACGCCCTTACCGAGCAGGTTTCTAATACGGATGGAGAAGGCAGGGACCAGGCAGCACCCGGTGGGTGGTGTTATGTGCCAGTGAGTGGGCTGCCGAGGGCAACTCGTGTCGGCATCCCTGCCCTTTCCCAGGGAGAGTGGTTGGCGCAGCTCATCGGGATGCAAGGGCCGTGCCAAGTCCTGGTGCGGCGCCCTGCGCCAGCCCTGTGCTTGCTTCCCCCGTCCTGGGACTTCCCTTCCCTACCAAGAGCAGTTAAAAGCGCACAGTCAGGACCCCGAGGCCCGGCAGGGTGGTCGCTGTCCCTCCAGCAATAAGGGACGGGAGGCACTTTGTCACTGGTGGGCACAAGCCTCTCAGTTCCTTCCTAACCCAGGACAAAAATACTCACAGCACACCCCAGCTTCTCTACAACAGCATTCATGTTTTTAGCCCTCCCAGCTGATACGGGGTGAGGAGCTTTTGTACCGGCTGTAGTCAGTTAGAAAAAACCATCACCTCCTTACCTTGACAGTCGCAGGCTTTGTCTCGGCATTTCCCTTCCTGTTCATCCTGGTGCTCCCTGATATCTCCCTGCTCAGCACGGAGCCTGCGGGACAGAGGCGTGCTGAGCAAGCAAGTCCCCTGGAGCAGTGTGAGGTGGTCGGATACGGGTGCTCCTGGGGACAACAACCCTCTTGGCTGGCAGCATCCCTGCCTGCAGCATGCCGGTAGCTCCTGCCCACACGCAGGGAGCCTGCGGTGATGAGGAAAGCCCATGGTGAGCCACTGATCCTGCGGCTGATGCTCAAAGGAACCGAGCCCCTGACGTCCCCATTTGTGCGTGGGCCAGGTTTGGGGCAGCCCCGTGCAAAGGCAGTCCCCAGGGCTGCCGGTGGCTGTCACCTGCCGTGCTGCCTGGCTGTCCTGGGGCCAAGGTGGGCTCCCTGCCAGGCACAGGCTGCACTCATGCACTGCCCGGGGGGGGGGGTCAGTGCCCAGCGCTGCCACCCCTGTGTCCCCTCTGATGCTTCCCCCTCCTCTCCCCCTGCAGCGCTCTGCCTGGTGCTGGGCTGCATGATCTTTCCCGACGGCTGGGATGCAGAGACCATACGGGACATGTGTGGGGAGAAGACGGGGAAGTACTCCCTGGGCGACTGCTCCGTGCGCTGGGCTTACATCCTGGCCATCATTGGCATCCTCAACGCCCTCATCCTTTCCTTCCTGGCCTTTGTCCTCGGCAATCGGCAGAACGACCTGCTGCACGAGGAGCTCAAGACAGAGAGCAAAGGTGAGCGCTGTGCTGCCGGGGGTCCCGGGGCCCCGTGCCGCAGCCCTGGGGGGGATCCCGGGTGGCAAAACCCCGGGGGCTCGGCCCCTCCGGCAGCCTGCAGCCGGGCGAGGATCCCGCGGGCTCAACTGCCACCTGCAAAGCGAGGCAGGCCGGCCAGGGTGGGAGCGGGCTGCCGAGTCCCCGCCCTGCCTGACGCCCTCTCTTCTGTTTCCACAGATTTTGTCGGCACTGCGGTAAGTCCTGAGTGTCACTGTCCCATCCCCTAGCCCTGACCATGCGGCGTGTCTGGCTGTGACCGTGCTGGGTGGCCCCGCATGGGACAGGGGGGACCCTGGCTGTGCGGGGCAGCGGGGCTGGGAACAGTGGGGAAGGGAGGCAGCAGGGATGGGGACAGGCATGTGCATGGCACATGCTGGTGGCACGATGGTGGAGCCAGGCCTGCCCGACCCGCTGTGCTCTCCCTGCAGAGGATATAAGGCCGAGCGCCCGCAGCAGGACCCTCTTCCCGCGGCCGGCAGCCTGGGTGCTCCCTCCCTGTCCTGCCCTTCGTCTGCTGCCAGCGGCCACACAGCGTCCCGCGCCGCCCCCTGGGCCCCGCCGCCCGCACCGGGGACATGCCGGCTGCCCGCCGCATCCACAGCCACCTCCATGTCCACGCCGGCACCGCCATCCCACGCACCCCGCCAGCTCCGCACCCCCCACCGCCCATGGGCTGCCACTGGGGGAGGACGCCCCAAACCTGCTTCATTCGAGAACAGCGTCCAACTGCAGTTTTGTTTCAAGGAAAAAACAGTCTCA
This sequence comes from Scopus umbretta, assembly GCA_013400535.1. Lineage (NCBI taxonomy): Eukaryota > Metazoa > Chordata > Aves > Pelecaniformes > Scopidae > Scopus > Scopus umbretta. The sequence goes on from VZTL01060119.1 coordinate 2,792, forward strand.
GAGTTTTTAACAGATTTCTACATCCCCAGGACTCCTGACCTGCCGCCTCCCACCCGAACGCGCGCCCAGTGACACCCCACGCTGGCTGCTCCGGGCCCAGGCCCCCTCCCTGCTCCCATTTTGTACAGCTCCAAGATCCTGTCTCCACGGCCGGGGGAACCCGGTGGCCAGGACGGGGCCCAACCCCTACTTTTACGTGTAAATTCATATTCTCTAAACAGGGTAAAGTGACTTGAGCCCCCTCTCCCCTGCCCCGGGAGCCCGGCCCCAGGACGTGGTGTTACCCGGCGCGTGGCCGGGGCCACAGGCTGCCGCTTGCTCCCCCCCAGCACGGGGACCACAGGGGCCTCGCTGCCGCCGGCTGCTGGGACACCCGACTCGCACCGCCGCTGAATGTAAGCCCTGGTAAGTGGGAGCAGCTGAACATGCAAAACCCCCCGGGTGGGTGCAGGAGGACCCCCCCCGCCAGCCCCCTCCCCGAGCCAGCCGCGGGCTGTTGCCAAACGCCTTCCCTCCCCATCCCCATACGGTGCTTTAACTCCACTGGTGACGGCAAGGCTCTCCCAGCCACATGGCGTGGCTGGGGGGGAACCCGGGCACTCCTGTGCCCACCCCAGCATCCTGGCCGTGTCCCCTGGCTGCTCCTCGCTGGCACACAGCGATGGCCTGCGGGGAGCCGGCAGCAGCTTCCCGGGGCAGCGCTGAGCCCCGGCAGCCTCTGAGCACGACCCAGCCTCGACCGCACACACACAGCGCCCAAGAGCTGGCACCGACGCCCCCAGCACCCTCCCCAGCACGGGTGGCCGTGGCCTGGCCGCGGCTCTGCTGGCCAGACCGGCACATGTGGGCTTCCCCGGGTCCCGGCTGTGGGGGGCTTGGGTCACCGCAGCCCTTCCAATGCAATAAAGTCCTCAGCACTGGCTGCGTCAGTGCGAATATCCGGGGGCTGTTTGCAGGGCCCTGGGCAGGACAGGGCCCCCCCAGCTCCCTGGGGAGCGACAGGCCAGGGGCTCACGGGGGCCTTGGCAGGGCTGGACCCAGGCGCTGGGCAAGGCCTGGGAGCGGGGCTGAGCCGGGCACAAGGAGCAGAGCGGGGCCGTGGCCCCGGGACGGGCAGCCCCGGGAGGAGGAGCTGCTGCCAACAGGACAGGGCCACGGTGCACGGAGGCTGCTGGGAGACAGCAACGAAGGGCTCTGGAGGAACCATCGCCCGGCCCAGCGAGGCGGGGTNCCTCCCCTTCTGCCTGTCCAGAGGTCCCCCCGGGGCTGGGGAGGCACCGGGCGCATCGTGAGCGGTCTCTGCTGGCTCGTGGGCTGACATGGGCCAGCAGGAACCTCCTGAAATTCAGCAAATTCCTGCATCTCAATGGAAAAAAAAACCCCAAAACTCACATGGCCGATCAGTCCAACAGCACGCTCTGGTAGAGGAGTGGGGTCAGCGCCTTCTGGGCTGTCAGCACAAGGGCAGCCTGGGCACCTCTCGGATAGCTGGAGAGCTTCGACCAGTTCTGGCCTCTGTGGTAGGGAACAGGCTCACGGCCGGAGCGAGCCCAGCGCAGGCGCACGCACGGAGGAGAGGCTGAGGGATGGGCTGGCTCAGCCTCCAGGGTGCTGCTCACAGCTTCCTGGGGGAAGGAATGGAGGAGATGGNGCTCTGCTGGCCAGACCGGCACATGTGGGCTTCCCCGGGTCCCGGCTGTGGGGGGCTTGGGTCACCGCAGCCCTTCCAATGCAATAAAGTCCTCAGCACTGGCTGCGTCAGTGCGAATATCCGGGGGCTGTTTGCAGGGCCCTGGGCAGGACAGGGCCCCCCCAGCTCCCTGGGGAGCGACAGGCCAGGGGCTCACGGGGGCCTTGGCAGGGCTGGACCCAGGCGCTGGGCAAGGCCTGGGAGCGGGGCTGAGCCGGGCACAAGGAGCAGAGCGGGGCCGTGGCCCCGGGACGGGCAGCCCCGGGAGGAGGAGCTGCTGCCAACAGGACAGGGCCACGGTGCACGGAGGCTGCTGGGAGACAGCAACGAAGGGCTCTGGAGGAACCATCGCCCGGCCCAGCGAGGCGGGGTGCCCGGCGCTGGCCGGAGCTGGTAAGTCGTGCCCTGAGACCCTGTGGGGCAGCGGTGAGGGACGGAACACCGGCTGGGAGCCAAAGTCACCCGGGATGGTGTGGGTGCTGGTGGTCCTTCTGCCAACGGCCTCTGCCAGCCAGAAGCCCGGCGGCACCCGCGTCCCTCTGGCAGCCACCTCCCCGGAGCAGGGCCGGCAGCAGCCCCCCCGCACCGGCAGCGCCCGGGTCTTGCCAGCTTGTGAGTGCTGCTGCCGGCTGAATTGGAAAAACAAAGAAAATCAGTGGAGAAAGGAATACAGTAGCTGTAATATATCTGTATTTTAGTACAAAGTTTGATACAGTGTTTCACAAAACCTTATTGAAAAATATAATTCAAACCAGATGAGCTCAGATCCCTGTGGTGTGGGGGTGGGGGGGCTGGGACGGGCTCCTCCGGGCACTGCTGGTAAAGACGAGATGGTTTGCATGGAGGTTGTCGAAGGACACTGCATGGGCACCAGCCACGGCTACACGGGGCGGGGAGAGCGGCTGGGTGGGCGTCAGAGCCGTGGCGGGGAAGGGAGGGTGGGGAGCCCACCCTGCGCCCCGGGGGCTGAGCACNCCTGCATCTCAATGGAAAAAAAAAACCCAAAACTCACATGGCCGATCAGTCCAACAGCACGCTCTGGTAGAGGAGTGGGGTCAGCGCCTTCTGGGCTGTCAGCACAAGGGCAGCCTGGGCACCTCTCGGATAGCTGGAGAGCTTCGACCAGTTCTGGCCTCTGTGGTAGGGAACAGGCTCACGGCCGGAGCGAGCCCAGCGCAGGCGCACGCACGGAGGAGAGGCTGAGGGATGGGCTGGCTCAGCCTCCAGGGTGCTGCTCACAGCTTCCTGGGGGAAGGAATGGAGGAGATGGAGCCGGACTCTTCTCCTGGAGGGAGAGGGACAGGACGAGGCACAACAGACACAGGAGGTGTTGGGGGGAATGCTTCACGGTGAGGGTGGTTGAACACCAGAGGCGCTGGGCACCTCGGATGTGCCAGCTTTGCGGATCAGCACTTGGAGGCACAGCTGGCTGGCCCCGCTCCAGGCTCAGCCCATCTCAGGCTTCCTAAGGAAAAGGCAAGCAGTATTGAAACCAAAAGCCCTGGGCCTCAGCACACCAGAAAACAGGTTTTGAAGCAGGTGTAGTAGTGCAGGAGACATCCTCCACCCCATCTCCTCCTCAAATGAGCTTGAGCCAAGGAGAGCGGCAGCACAGCTACAATCTCACAACCCCAGCAGAAAGCTTGGGGAATTTCCCTTTCCTTGGGAATGCTGGTGAAAGGGAGGATCTGCAGGGCCGCTCCTGCAAGGTTACATTTTGGGGGCACAGGGAAGAGACCAACATGCAGCCCGCCTTGCCCCACGACCCGGGCACCGCTGCTGAAGGTGGTAAGGAAACAGAAAGGGACTTTCAAAAATACTGGTTTTCAAGTTAAGTATTTTTATTATCAAAATTATTACATCTCTTGTGAAAGTTCAAATGTTACAGCATGGTGTAAAAACTCCACTAGAGTAAGAAGCTACAGCCCCCACCTTTCCAAGAGCTTTCCAGGGTCCCTCCCTCCTGCCCCCCGCCTGTGCCCAAAGGTGCCGGAGCCTCTGGGCAGGGCCCCCCCGGCCCCCTCCTGCCGCCCGGCAGGGCAGAGCCCGCCTGCCCCGTGCTGCTCAGAGCACGAAAGGGGAGGCTGCACCCCCAGGGCTAAGCCGAGTGAAGTTTACACCTATTTTATACAGTATACAGACACCCAACTGTGGGGTGACAAGTTCCATCCCAACACGCTCACAGCCAGACAGTGTGAGAAAGTTACTCTTTGTTTCAATATTTTAAAAGTCTCCCCTAGGTTGAACAAACACCTGATTTCAACTGTGAATTAGAGAAACCTGTAACAGTCCTAAAAAAAGGAAGAAGACTGTGCATCTGAAAAGACAGGGGAGACAGACTCACAGCATTATGTTATCCAAGAGAAAGGAGAAGTTCCACTGCAGCACCAGGGATGACACCTGTCGTATATTAGCTAACCTACTATGGTTATAACTGAATATAAAATTAGATAAATAAAAACACGCCCGATATTACAGTAAACAAGTGAGAAAGAAGCTGGCAATCGTATGGAATTGAACAGACAGCGCACTGTGTCTGGGCTGGCTCTGCTGCCACGCTCGGCGGGTGACGGCAGCTGGGAAAAGACATCCCGCGCAGCACCGCACGGAGCGGGTCTGGCTCGGCACAGACCGGGGTCCCCACCGAACACCTAACCACCACCTCTCTGCAGCCCCCCGCTCCTCAGCCAGGCAGCCCCCCGCACGCTGCAGCATCACTTTGCTTATCAGGCCCCCGGTCACCCCGCAGCGTGTCTGCGCACCGGCAGCCAGAGACCCCCCCCGGCACGGTGGCACGTGGCAGCACTGCCACAGCAATGCTCCTGTTCACAGACCCGCGACGGACGCGGCGATCGCGCCCCGTCAGAGCAGCACGCGACAGTGCATCCCAGATCCTTTGCAGCGACAGGCACACACACTCCAACCCCCCTCCCCCCCCCGTGCTAGTTCACATTTGCGGAGACTGTTGTCCTGGAAAAAGCTCCGACCACGGCAGTCATGACCCAGGCCCAAAGGCAGCCGTGTGCGCTCGTCTGCTTGTGACTGGAATGATCGTAACGGACTAAAGCCCTCCCCAGAACGCACTGAACCTGACCTATAAAGAGAGCTTTGGGATTGGAGTTCAACTTCCCCCAATGTTTTCTTGAAACTGCTTTCGTATTCAAAAAGATGTCCGTACTGCGTGAGTGACTATGGCCATGGGCACGGACAAGAGACAGAGGCTGCACCACAGTCATTGCACTTGAACCATTTGCTTTTTTTTTTTCCTTTTTTTCTTTTTTTTTTTTTTTTTTTGCAATGTACCCACACATCAGGGAACAGCTTTGCTACAGTCTCTGCCTCAGAGAAATCTGCATTCTCCTACAAGGCCAGAGGCCAATACTGCTCACAAACCTCACCCACCGTGCATTTCAGACCTCAGCCTCTGACCCCTGGCACCCCAGCATCAGGTGCAAGCTCCCAACACTGGCCCAGGAGCCACTTCCAGAGGTGACTGGAAGGAGCTATGGGCAGTTTTGTCCTCCTGGAGTCCAGGCAGCCCTAGGAAAGTCCTGTTTGAGTCTTTACTCCAGAACCTTGAAGCTGCTGAAGTCTGTACTGATGGACACTGCTTCCCCCACGGTGCGGATAGTGTTGTGCATTGGAAATCACTGCCCCCCGGGAGCCCTGGTAGAGAACAGACTGCCCAGAATTCGGTAGACTGATAGTCCGCAAGTCTGACTGTAGTGACCTAGCATTTTGGGGAGCAGAGGTGGAGCCCGACGCACCTGTGCAGGGCTGGGAGCCCGACTCAGAGGAAAGAGAGTCCACAGCCGTCTGCTGTGCTGGGCTGGCAGCAGCAGGGCAGCCCTTCTTCAGGAGGCTGCTGCTGACGCTGCCAGAGTGCTGCTGGCTGCTGTAATACACTGAATTCCCTGCAAACAGGGCTGAGGAGTCTGTGGAGACTGAGTGGGCAGGGCTGGAGTATGAGGTGGAGGAGAGGGATGTTTCCGAGGAACCATGAGAGAGGCCATGTCCTGTCCTCTGTGCTGCTGCTCGATAGCTGTACCCAGGAGATGGAGTAAGGTGTCCTCTGTAGGGGGAGGAACTCTGCTGGAGAAGGGTCTGCGATTCTGCCTGGGGACTGTCAGACTGCAGGAGCTGAACAAGTCGGTGGAGAAAAAAAAGAAAATGGACATCAGACTGACTTCCCTGTTTCCTACCTCCTTCTCATGCCAAAGGTGCTTTGTGTAGCAGGATTGGGAATAACTGGCAGCCAAACCCAGTTTCCCCCCGCTAATCCTGTTAAAAGCTGTATTTCAGAATGGGCAGATAATATATGAAAGGATTTACCTGGTAGCTGTATCGAGACGGACTGTAAACTGCTGGTCCCTTGTGGGCTTCTGGAGTGTCTCCTTCCGCTGTGTCTGCAATGCACAGGCAAGACGTTACACCTCACCCTCTGGACTGAGGCCACAGCAGCTCCCTCTCAAATGACACCTGCACACACCCCAGCCATCTTGTTCTGCATCCAGCTACAGCCGAGACAAGAGCGGCTTCTCCAGCCGTCAGCATTTCAGAAGCTGAAGAACCCTAGCAAAAGGCAACTGGAAAACCCTAACATGCATACATTGACCATAGACATTAGGAACTGCCACTTCCCTTACCCCAGCTCTCTCTGGTTTAGCACAAAGCTCACCTGCCTTGGACCAGCCTATCTGAACAGCTGCACCTGGTGACACCACACAGACAGCTTGTGCTCCCTTGGCTTTCCAGAGGGATACGAGAGGCAGAGGACAGATTCTAAGGACTTAGCAATTCTCTACTCAGTCTTGGTTGTAGGAATCCACACTGACTACAGTTACAGCTGGGAAGATAGAACTGCCTGTTCTTAGATACACACTGATGCACCTTCGTTATGTGAGAGATCAAGAGGAGTAAGTTGCTCCTTGACAGAGCAAGCCTTTCTGGCACCTGTATCTTAGAGGGTGGGTGAGCTGCTTGTCCTACCAAATGACTGAACCTGAACTGAGGTAGGCAAGAAGCACTTACTGCAAGTGACCCAGCCACTTTGCCACGTGTTTTCCAATTGGCACTGCTGTAACTGTTGGGTTACAGCTGGCAATCGTGCTTTCTTTAGGAAGGAGTGAAACTGGTGGGACTAGAAGATTTCGCGTCAGAGTTATGTTGCAGTCTAATGAGACAGAGCTGTTTATCTGCAACATCTCAGGGATTCTCAGCAGCCGTGTTTGAAATGCCTTGGTGAAACAGTGTTAGTATTAGTATCAAATTTATATGACAGATGTGTCTCAGTAATGAAACAGGACACGCTGCCTTAGTCTGCTCTGTACTTCTGCCAGACAGGTCTGGCTTTGCACCAGATGCACTGGCACGAGCAACAGCACCAGCGGTGCCCATGGCTTTGCTGCGGTTGTCCTCTCTGTGCTACATCACAGTTGCTGGCTTAGCTAAACAGGAATCCGGACGGAGCCGTCTTGTCTACTGCTGAGGTTCAGAAGCCTTCTTCGTCAGGGCACAGGACCTGCACAGAGACTGGGGCGTGAAGCTTCCAGCACGTGTCCTGTGCTGCCTTCCATTTTCTGAAACTACATCTGATGCATCAAGTACCTGTTTGCTGTAGGTGATATTCCAAGTACTGCACTGCAGAGAGGCAAAACTTGAAGTTTGGGACATGTTTTGTTAAGCAGTCATGCACAGAAGAGACTAACTGTTCAATCCAGGAGATTGTCGTGATTAACAGGAATGAGAATCAGGAGAAATCTACAGATTTCTGGAAGAAATTGTTTCTTAAAAGTCCAGGCACACCAGCAGGGCTGCACAGTTTACTGGCAGTACCTGTTCACAGAAAAAAACCTTGACAAGTTAAAGACTATCGAGAGACTCTAAATTACAAAGAGTGAAGAAACGATAACCTTCCTGAATTTGCTTTATGTAAGCTTAAGAAAGGCAAAGCCAACACTTCCCTTCCCCACTTCTTAATACCTGCACAAGGAAGGCTATAAAGCAGAACTGCTTTTCTGGGCAGCACTTGCTTGTGTCGACCTAAACTGTATATGAAGTGACAGCTTTACCTGAGAGCAGCTGCAATTCTCACAAGTGTGGCATGCACACAAATTCCATTTCATTCCTACGTGCTCATCAGCAAACCATTCAAGTTTGGGGTTTTTAGTTCCCCTTATATTATCCATTACAGCATCAAGGAAGCATGTGTATCTTCACAACTCCTACAGGTGGCACCAGGAATGGCAGGGACTCGGCCACTCATTTGTTTCACTAAGAAGCAGAGCAGCAACTGGGTGCGGGAAGGCAGCTCACAGAATCTAAACAAGCCACTGAAGAAATTGCCAGAATATGCAAAAGAAGAAAAACAAAACAAAACAAAACACTTTGCTGCACTAGGATGAAAGAGACAAAAATACTTTTGTCAGCTAGAGGATTAAGTTTTCACACCCTTCAGTGGGATGAGTTTTATGTAACAAGGAAGAAGATCAATGTAGCTGAAAGTCTAACTCCAGCCTAAATCTTGGGCGAGACTGAAGAGCCAGAGCTGTACAGATTACAGTGGGCAAAAGGCCTGTTGTGACTTTGGATTTTTGCCTCCCTTTCTAAAAAATAACCACTGAGAAAGCCACTTCCACTGGTATGAGAAAGACAGGACACAGGCTCCCAGTGGAGTCCCATGAAACTGGTGACATTTTTGATAGGGCAGAGGATTCCCTCTCAAGACTACACGAAGGGAAGGCATTGAGAAGAGATGTGCTTAGGTATACACAAAGACAGCAAAAACCCAGATGAGAGGCCAGTTTTCAGAAAGTGCTCCCAAATACACCTTACTGCAACTGGGGAAAAAAGTCTGATTTGGAATGAAGTAAGTACCTACTCACCCTAAAATGCTCAGAAATGAGATACCCCAAAGGCAAAAGTTGCTGTTGCTGCTGAATTACTCAAAGAGCGCTCTGTGCTCGCCTGGGTTACAGGCTCTAATCTTTCCATGTCTAAAATACCACACAACCAGGTTCTGACTTCCAGAGAGATTCAGATCCCTACTACAGACCATCAGCAACCTGCAACCATATCAGCCAGGAGTCTCTAACAACAGTTCTCAGCTATGAGGAAGGAGGGGCTGATGGCAACACACGAAGTTATTTAAATATGATGACCCATCCCTGTAAGTCCCAAGCGCAATCAGGGTTCTGAGGGCACTATCTGTTAAAGAAAAACAATCATGTTCAACAGAGACTGCAAAACAAATAAAAGAAAAGTAACTCCATTTCACAGCTGAGAAATTAGGCAATGATGAAGTGATCTGTCCATCCCACACAGTCACATCACACCTTTAGACCACAGGTGGATAAAAGAGGGGTACAATTCAGCTCAGGTTACAAATACTCACCAACCCTGCATGCTACTTGGTGAGGACAATGCTTTATTCAGAGAAGAAAGGAATGTCAACACAGAACTGAATTCATCTCAGTAAGGAGGTGCATTTCACAAAACTGACAAATATTGTAACTCAGGCAATCAAGTAACTTCAAAAAGAGCCAAAGCAAGGCTTGGAAGCTAAATTACTTCTTAGCTCTGCCTAAAGCTTACACCTGCATTTTAGTGTGATAATACATTTATCTGGACATTCAGCCAACCAGAATTATTAAATGATAGCACTTTCATCCCCAGTACATAGGGGCAATTGAGGCAATGCTGCTTAACCCATCTGTCCAAGGACAAAGAAGCTATCCCTTGCCAGAGCCAAGATGCAGGCAGCCTTGAATCCAAACCCTGGAGAAATCTGGAGGTCTTCCAGGTCTAACAGAAGAGGGATCCGCAATATTTGAATAACAATAAAGTATGGTTTGCAGAAGGCTCTCATAAAGCACTGATACTGTTAAAGATGAAGGTACAACTAACTTCATAGACAAGTCTGCAAACTTATCTGAGCCCATTATTTCCCACCAACCAAGTGATCAAAGTTTCATCTTCCTACCTGCATCTCTCTCAACAGCACTGTCACAGGTAGGTGAGGATTCATTTCTCTGGGATACCTTTGCACCGCTTCGCAGCACCTTCTCAAGTATGCCTCGGCCCTCTCGTAGCCTCTCCACTGACGTTGGAACCATCCTGCAACAAAAAGCCAGTCACAGCTGAGGAGTGCTATTACGCAGCTGAGAGCAACGTGACCAACGCACAAGGGGGCTGTGGGGTCCTTGGTATAATCACAGGACGGGTTTAAGTTCCTGCTTAAATTCACTGGCATGACGTTAGTACGAATGCAAACCCCTACCATAGAAGGGAGGGATCAGAAACCACCAGCTCTCTAGACAGATGAGGAATAAACTTCTGAACTAAACTTCCCTCCTGTGGGACTTTAGATGCCAGTCACTGGCTACCACAATAGCACTGCCCTCAGAAATACAAAACATTTTATCAGAAACACGGTATAAACATCCAGTTCAATAGATCACCTGATTACAGGACACCTTCTCCCAGAAAAATTGTTTCGAGATTCAACAGCATTTTGAAAATCCTGGTAGTGTTTTAAAATTAGATGCAGTTATTTTGAATGGATTACTTTTACTCAAACTAAAAAGATGCAAACCCAATACCCTTAATCATAATGCAGTGTCAAGATAGTACAGTCAGATAATGCAACAATCCCGGAGCAGAGCTACATTGGCCATTTTGCCCATTAATGCTACTTTGTCCCATTTATTCTGTGATGTGAAAACTCTCCACTCAAGATTAGTGCTAGATCTTGTTCCATTACATATCACAAGTGTCTAGGCTGAGGGTGAAAAAACAGAGATGAAGTGGCTTTCCTAAAGCCAATCTGTAGAAGAAAAACAGAGCCACAGACAAACCCCAGACCCTTAGGTCAATATTCAATCTACCATGCACAGGACCATTCAAATATCTTTAGAAATACATGTTTTAACCTGTAGGATAGTAGCACCTTGACCAGGGATTCACAATGCCTTTACCCTAGACACTGAAGAACACACGCCTTAAAAATGCCCGAGTTTAAATATTTAGTATAGTATTAAATGCACTGCATACCATATAAGCAGCATGCAGCTTAACACCATATTAACAGATTTCTGTATTTATTTTTTCTTTTTTAAAGATATATTAAAAACTGTGCTTTACAGTAGCTTTTTTTTTTTTTTTT